>SNVD02004974.1:0-21362 GCA_013180625.2 Boswellia sacra
CAGAAAGATATCAGCATCCATTGAAGAGGAGAAAAGGAAAGATATTACCAGTAATTCATTTGAGTCTATTCTTCTCCAAGATATGCATGCTTCAAACCTTCAAGCAATGGCTTCAATTCTTGTTTCGGTGTTTCCTCAAGCTGTTACACAAATGAGCACAAAGTACGAAATAATTAAATTAAACAAAAGAAACGAAAAGAAAAGAGCAAAAAAGAAACTAAAGACACATAAAAGAGATAACAACACGAAAGCAAACAAAAGTAAAAAAAAAAACAAGTAAAAAAACAAATAAGATAGATAGCAAAGAGAGATAAAACCTAATCAATTTTGATGGCCCACAAGAGAAAACTTCTCAAGACATAAAAATTGATCATTACTACCTTATTTTCTTTTTTTTTATTATTTATTAAAAACATTGGGTTGCCTCCCAATAAGCGCTTGGTTTAACGTCCTCAGCCTGACGTTGGTTCTGTCATGGGAGGATCCAATCTCTGTTGTGCTTTACTAGTGAGCTTGGACCTATCTTCCAACAAGAAATGATGCATGCGTATGGCTGGGCCTTGGATATGAGCAGTTGTCCACCCAATAGCTGTTTTGCAATCTCTAAGTACTCGGACGAGTTTCTCTTCTTGTATTGGTGCAAGGCCTATTTCTATTGTAACTGGCAAAGAATCATTCTCACCCAAAAATCCATGCTTCAAATGATCTGGAAGAAGCTTAAGCTCCAAGGTAGAGGCTTTCATCACAGAAGAAAGAATTTTCTCATTAGATAAAGGAAATTGAATGTATAAAACATCATACCTATTTGTGGTCATTGCTATGGTCTCATCTAAGCTTGCCACAGTTTCCTTTATTTCTTTGGACACTTATATCAACCTTCTTGATTCCTTGGAATTTTCTGTCCCTATGTGCTCACTAAAAGCCACTTCTAATCCATCCTTGCGAGTTAACTCAAAATGTTGTTGTGGCAATGAATCAATAACATTAACTACAAAAACAGAATGCAAGTCACTAGGATACCTCATTGCCTCAAAAATATTGAAACAAATCACCTCGCCATCAAACTCCGTGGTGAGAATGCCATCATGAACATCAATCTTGGTTCGGGCAGTCTTCACAAATGGTCTCCCTAAAAGAGTCAGTGTTGGATTTGGAGATGTCTCATCCTCCATTTTAAGAACATAGAAGTCTGCTGGGAAAACCAATTGATTCACCTGCACAAGCACATCTTCCACAACTCCCTTGGGATATGCATTAGAATGATCAGCAAGTTGAATTACAATACCAGTTTTCGCAAGGGGTCCAAGATTTAAAGAAGCATAAATAGAATATGGCATGACATTAATAGATGCTCCTAAATCTAACATAGCTTTTTCAAACTTGATTTTACCAATGGTGCATGGAATGGTGAACGTACCTGGATCTTTGCATTTCAGAGGAATTTTTCTTTGTAGAATAGCTGAAACATTTTCCCCTACACTTACTTTCTCATTTCTTTTTAACTTTCTCTTGCTAGTGCATAACTCCTTCAGACATTTTATATAACGAGGTACTTGCTCGATAGCATCTAGAAGTGGTATATTTACCTCGATTTTGTGAGAAGTTTCCAGGATTTCTTGTTCTTATTCCTCCTTCTTCAATTTTGCCAATCTGCTAGGAAAAGGTAGAGGAGTAACATAAGAAGGAATAGCAGTTTTAAGATTTACCTTAAAGGATGATGCCTTGTTCATGGTGGAAGTGGTGTCATCTTCTTCATCAGTTTGTGATTTCTTTGGTAGGACATCTAATTGCTCTCCATTTTGCAAAGTTATCACACAAGCATTCTCTCTTGGATTGACCACCGTTTGAGAAGATAATTTTTCTGAGCCTTGGCCCTCGAATTTGCTCATGCTAGTAGCCAATTGTCCCATTTGATTTGTCAGGTTTTGGATACTTGCCCCAATCTCCTGCTGGAATTGCATTGTGTTAGTGGCAAGTGCATTAACAATATCCTGGAGTGACATACCTGAGTTTTCTGGAGCTGGTTGTGGCATTGGTGGTGGTTGCATTTGAAATGGTTGCTGCACTCTAGGTTGATTAAAACCTTATGGCTGATTTGGTATGGCATTTAGGGCGATTGGTTGATGATTCCAGTAATTAAAATTAGGGTGATCTCCCCATCCGGTATTGTAAGTATTAGAGAAGGGATCATACCATTGCCTTGGTTGTCCTGGAAATCCACCTATGGCATTGGCTCGTTCCATATATTCTTCTTGTAAAGTTGGATACATGTCGATTGGATGCTTCATGGTAGAATATATCCCACATGCATAAGATTTCTGCATATCTCCTACAGCCATGTTTTCCACAAGAGAAGTTAGCTCAGAAAGTTGTTGTTCAATGTTCTGAGTGCTTACCTCATTTACACTCCAATGTAATTGTGGCTCAAATCGGCTACTGAAGTGTTGGAAGTTTACTGCCATGTCGCCTAAACACAAACAATCAGAAAGAAAAACAAAAAAAAATAGGAATTAACAATAAAAAACAAAACAACAAATCGATTAGAAAATCAATCCCCGGCAACGGCGCCAAGAAACTTGATGCGTTCGAAACTAGCAAGTATATAGTCGCACAAGTAATAAAGTGATGAGTAAGATATCGTTCCCACGAGGATTGATTCTAATTGAATTCGTTATTTTCCAGCAACAATAAACTAAATAAGGGGGGTTTTGTTGAATGATTAACTAAATGAACCAAGAATGCAAATAAGAATAACAAACAGAAGTTAATTTGAGTGAAAAATCAATGAGAGACACTTGGTTAAGGGTTATTTCTCTGACCACAAGATATGAATTTGTGAATTAACATAGAATTGTAATCCAATTACAGCATTGAAGTTATCAACCGTAGATAACAACAAGCTCTGTTATCCCAATCTTTCCTTACTTTGTTGTTAAATAAAACAAGCTCTTTATTTAATCTATATCCATTAAACAACCTAGAACAAGCTCTCTAAGTTTAATTCAATGGAAGCATTTACGAAAAGAAAGATAGGTTGATCTAAACAATAATCACACAAGTTCGGATTATTTAACCTAGGTTGTATTTTCCAATTGCAATCTCTGATCACAATTTTGCTACTAATGATTAGAAATTCAAGACAATTACGGATCAAGATTTCTAGTCTAGCAATAGATAACAACCACATTATATTCAGTTGGCCAGCCCAAATACAATCAGCAAGCAATCATAAGCATTAGATATGGGAAAATGCAAGCAACTTCAATTAGAGAATTGATAACAATTTCTTACACAATCAACTCACAAAAACCATATCAAGGGCTTTGAAATCACCCTCAACCAATTCAGATTCAGTTACACATGTTCAAAAAGGTGGTAAATACAATACAACATGGAGACATTCGAGAAAATGAAAGGGAAGGGAAAAACTTAGCAAATTTGATGAAAATCTCTTAGGATTGTTGTTATTCCTCTTTCCAAGCTTTCTTTCTCCTTCAAGAACTCCAAGAAATGAAAGAAATCCAGAGCTGTAGCCTCTATCACATTCTCCCCTCTTCAAGTTATGAAAATAAAACCCTAAAATGTGTTTATATACTCTGCTACAGTAATCTGCTACAGTGCCTCGTATTATACATGCTACAGTGATTTGTGGAATTATATTTCTACACTTCTCACACTGTTTTGATTATAAGTTTCGGTACGCTAAATGGATTCATGAACCGTAAATTTCTCTAGAAAATAGATTTCGAGAGCTTTCCAACGGTATATAACATGTCATCGGATTCATTGTATATCAATACAATTAAATCCGAGAAGGTGGTTGACTAGCAGAGGTGAAAATAAAGGGTTTTACTCTATTTTTGTGCAAGTTGCTCCAAAACTCTTACAAATATCAAAACCACACAAAAACATAAAAATACCAAGGAATATGGCAAAGAAACATGGACGAATTAATATGAAAATGATATATAAATAGACACCTATCAGTTGAGATTTTGGGTTGAAATTTATCTGGGACAGACCTAATTATCTTACTAACAACTTTTACATCAGTGAAAGTTTTGCCAAGCATGTATACTGAATTTGTAATGTGACATATCTTAGAGTAAAACTCAGAAATTGATTCATCCTCATGCATCATCAGATTTTCAAATTGAGATTTCAGCCTCGTTAATTTAGATCTTTTAACAGATGCAGTACCTTCATGTTTTACCTCAAGTATGTCCCATGCTTCTTTGGCCACTTTACACCTTGAAATCTGTCTGAAGTTGTTTAAGTCTACTGCAGCAAAAATTGCATTGAGAGCCTTTGAATTCTAGCTGGAACGTTGGTATTCTTCATCAGTCCATTCATCCTCAGGTTTCGGTTTGGGATCACCAAAAGCATTCAACTTTGTTGGCGGTGTCCATTCTTTAAGCACACTAGTCTATGCCCTGTCATCAAGAGATTTGATATACATCATCATTCTTACCTTCCAATATGAATAATTACCATCATCAAGAATGGGTGGTTGTGTTCCGGATCCTCCAGTGCGAATAAACTCCATCATTCCTGATCAATGTGATCGTTTTATTCACTTGTCCATCAGTGAACCTACTCTGATACCAATTGAAAGTTCTGGAGGTATGCAGTTATAAATAACAACACAGTAAACTGTAATGTAAATTGGCACAAGAGAATTTTACGTGGTTCCGTTATAAAACCTACGTCCACGGACAGCTATAGAACTGCAATTCACTAAGTTCTTGTTTGTACAATCTTTAAGACCTTTTACAGTGCTGACTCACTCTCACACACTAACCTAATCTTTGACAAAAAAAATCCCATCAAGATTTTAAACTCTAGTGACACTGCCCACTCTCTGTAGTATAACTTAACAACACACTGTTAAGTTACACATAACAATAACGTCTAACACTGAATTACATAAACACTTAACCCGCAAGTTATCCCGAGTGTCTACTAACTCACACAGACTCAATCAACAACTCATGTACGATTTTTACCACTCATACATGAATCAAAAGACTCAAAGAATCAAATCAAATAAGACATTCCTTTTGCGTTGAAGCTCTCTTCTATGAATTCATGGAATCCAAACTCAAGACTCTCTCACAACAAAAACAGCCAACACATTAATCTCTCAATCACATGTAATCAGCTGCTTGAATAGCTTTATATATATATATAGTGAGAGGTCTGACCAAAATCTCCCAGAAATCCTGTAAAAATTCTAATCAAAATCATATTAGGATTAGGAGAAATAAAATAGGAAGTGTTATAAACAAACTCCAAAAGGAATTAGGACAAATAAATATTCTCCTATTCTAATTAGGATACAAGATATTATATCCTAATCTAAAGAGATATTTATTACAAATCAAATACTTCCTAAAATATAATTCTAGAAACATTAGAATAAGAATAAAAATAATATTCTTGCTTTATTACAAGTTGATCAAAACTTATCATGTGCATGACACATGCATATGTAGTAGACTTTAACACCAACAGCTTTTATTGAAATTTAGAAAGTCCAAGTGGAATTCTAAAAGTAACATAAGAATATTTTTAACATATAAAGATGGAGAAATATGCAAATGCTTAGAATGGCCACATGACCACTACTAAAAAAAATGACTTTCTTAACAATTATTAACTATCAAGAACCTCCTCTCTTATAGTTTTTTTTTTTTTAAGAACAAAAAAATAATCTGTCCAAATTTCGTGTGCTAAGAATTAAATCTTTACAATTTTTTATTTGTCAACATTTAAATGCTGTCAAGATCCAATCAAGAGCGCGTGATAGTTAAAAATTGTCAAGATCAAATTAAGGATTCTTGATAATTATTTTATCTTTTGGTGACGTTGAATGTAATATAGAGATCTAGAATAAGAATTTGTATGAATGTCTATCTAATCAAATAGGAGAAAAAGTGCTTCACTAAGTGGACTCATTCAATTACTAATCACACATATCTATCTTATTTTTAATTACCTTTTTATTTTTATTTAAATTTGGAATGAGGTTTGATAGCATAAGAAATCGGGTTAAATAGAACTATTATATACACACACACATTGTCTAGCCCAAACAAAATTTTTGTCTTGTTTACGCCCTTAGTTTCTAAGGCTTGATAGTGTGATAGGTCTTTTTGGACTATCAGCTTTTCAATATTTATCCTCAATTTAAAAATAAAAATAAAGAATGGTGCTACTCTTACAAATAATTTATACAAATATATTTAGTATTATTAAATGACTAACACGTCATGTAATTAAAATTTAAAATTTACTCATCTAATCAAATCATGATACATCAATTTGTATGGATAAATTTGTATAGATAGATTGTAAGAAAGTTTACTCAAGAATAAATTGTCAAGTTATCAAGCTATGACTTGGGGATTATGGTGTCTAAATTTTAAAGTTTGGTTCATTTATAAAGCCCCCTTTTAGTTTGGGTCCATTTTCAATTCTTCTTTTTTTCTAATTAACTTATGTTTGCACATCTTATATACAAACTAATATAATAGTACTTATTTGATTATTAACATTTTATTCATTATTAGCAACTATCGGATTTTCTTACTTTTCCTTTATCATTTATCTCAATCACATCAATTAACATATAAAATTTTATATATTGAATTATGATTCTATTACAGGGCATTTATTAAACCCCCTAAATTTTTGGATATAAACGATTTCCCGCTTGCTATTAACTGCCGTCAAAAAGGAAAAATTTTCAAATCTAGCCCCATTTTAGGGGGCTTTTTAAGAGTAGCCTACAATTAAAAAATTTTCATGAGATTACCCTCAAATAATCTCCTGTAAACTAATGACTTTAATAGTTCCACGGTGTTAAACTATAATTCAACGATGGACTACCCAAATTCAATATTGGGTTGACATAGTTTGACAATGTTATTTGATGATGGCATACCCAACTTCAATTATTCAATAGACTTCGACAGTTTGACGAATAGGTTTAACGACTTGTCGAGCTGAAAGCACGCAACAAAACCCAAGAAAAATAGAACTGATGTCATCAGCAGGAAATTTCATACCAACGTGATTTGAACTTAAATCCAATAGTATGGAAAACTAGACATTTTCCCTTTTTTCATACCAGCACTGAGTGCATGCAACAAGGACAAGATCATCGAACTATGACTTGAAAAAGTATGACTATGAACGCACGCAACAGGAAGTAAACTTTGAAAAAACATGAGGTTCCAAGTTGAGCAAAACAAAATCATTCTTGGCTGTTTTGAACTGAAATCCTTGTTGCATGATTTGCACTAGAAGTTGAGTTGGAGGGTTAGAGAGTTTACTCTTATCGTTCCAGTTTTCGTTTTAAAATGAAATCATTCTTGCGTGATTTGGGCAAGAAGTGCCTAGCTGATTTGAACTGAAATAATTTTTGGTTGTTGGTTCCAATTTTCGTTTTTGGTTTTTTCGGAGAAAGAATCATGACGGAGAGATTGGGTAGAGCTGGTGGGATACAGAAAGAATCGTGAGGGGAAGGGAGGGGACACGAGGGGAGGGGAGGGGAGAGTAGGGATAATATAAATCTATTTATTTTAACAATAAATTAAAAGAAATTCTTATTTATGTTAAGATAATCGTTGTTGCTCTTCATTTTTGGTTCCACTTTCACTATCTCCCTTCGGCAATATCTAGCTTCACGATATCTAGGCGTCGGTCGCTTATGGCTTTGCAATGCTCCTTGGTTGGTGCTATGTGGCCTCACAAGGCTTGTGGCCTGCAGATCGAATTTTGATGCCTTGCAAATCAGAGGTCAACGAGTGATGGTTGAAGAATTGGGTGATGGCAGCACAATAGGAGAAAAGATGATGGAACATCAGCATGCAAGGCGAATATTGGTGCAACATTCGAATCTTATTTGCTATAGCAACTTGACTATAGGCCTTAAATCCTTGTGATATAATTGAATTCAAGCTTTCCTCTTGAATTATAAACGTTAAAATTGTTGTAATGATTTTGGGTTTAAATTCTTATTTTTTTTGTGTAAATAACTTTTCTTTCTTTTTAGGATAATGGTGTCACATTTTGATGTAATTTTCTTTTAGACAATTTATTAGCAAATCCCTAGGTGATTGACACCATATTTAATAATTTTTAATTGTTGTTTTACCATTTTATTCTTTCCATGTTTAAGTTAACATCTTAAAGTTAACGACAATGGCAATGGGTAAATCGAGTATTTCAAAAGCTCAGGGGGTTTATTACAGGTAACCCTTCCATTATTTATAGAAATTAAAGTTGATTAAAGTGAAACCGTTCTCACAAGTCAAGTCTGCAATCCCAAATATGAAATAAAACAAATAGACTTATGCTACAATGCTGGATTGTTTTCCTATTTTGGCTATTGTGTAAGTAACTCTTGGAACAACGAGGATGGTGAAACTAGGATTACTTCAAAGAAAGCCTAAACCTCTACGAAACAAAGACCAAGTTAAACTCAATTAATGAAATTGACTCTTTTATTTAAAGACTTGTGTTGTATTTATACAAACTGCTCAACGTTAACTTGCATTAAAATATGAAAATCAAAGATAACACTCAACATATACGTCTAACCCACTGAAACGTAAAAGCATCCACTCACCCACTTACACGAAAAAAGCAAATACTCCCAAAAACATGACAACTAAATTTGAAGCATTCAAATAAAATATCATTGTTGGGAGGGCAACCAAAGTCCCACACTGGTTTAGACATGGGGAGGATTATGAGTATATAAGTATGGACGAGATTTTCATTGGTATAAGGACTTTTGAGTAGAATTCAAAAGTAAATCCATGAGGTCTTACACCCAAAATAGACAACATCATATCAATGTAGAGTTTTATGTGGTCTATAGTTCTAACAAGTGGTATCATAACCTAGACCTAGACTTTGCCAGGAGAATACGTGAAAGAAATTTTCAGAGTGCTGAACAAAGATTGGTGGGCTCGATTATGCCAAAATTGAGGTGGTGGGCCATGGTTCTCGATTAAAAGCTCATGATTAGATCCGTGGTTAGGCTCTATTGAACCAAGCGATGTGCTCCGGATGCTTCATGGACGTGACTTGACCCTAACACGATTAAGAGAAGTTGACTTGGATAGAATAGCTCTTGAGGTAGCGAAACTCGATGGACCGAATAGATGGATGGTCGTTTGAGGGAAGACGCGAAAAAATATCATAATAATGTTATCCTTTGTTTGAGGGGAGGATTGTTGGCAGGGTGACCAAAGCCCCCAATTGGTCTATAGTTCCAACAACCGTATGTGTAACATTTCTTCCCCCCTTAGTTTGGCCCTTGTCCTCAAAGGCATCATTAAGTGATAGTGTCTTCCAACTCCATGATCTAATCTCCATCCTCTTCCTTGTCGATGCATGCCTAAATTACAAAAAACTTTTTACATTGATGTCCATGATTGAATTTGTCATTGCAATTGTAATAAAGTCCTTTGTCATGTCTCTCCTTCAATTCTATTTCAAACAGTATTTGTATGGGAAGAAATGGTCTATTATAGCCCTCATATTTTCTAAGTGTCTCAACTATGTTTTCAAGAGAAGTTGCCCAACGTTGTGACAATTTCTAGCTTCATAAAATTGTGCTAGACTAATAATAGTTGGCAATGGTTTTCCTACTAAAATATCTGCTTTGATCGAGTCTATTAAGCTACTAACAAAGCAACAAACTTGTTGAGCTTAGGGATGGCAAAATCCGGGTGCGAGTTTGGCATTTCCGCACCCGCACCCGCACCGGATAAAAAAACTCTTTTTCGGTCCCTGCAAAATCCCGGATTTTTCTGGGTTTTTGCGGGTGTGGGTAATTACGGGTGTGGGTAATTACGGGTTTTGAAATGCAACACCCGCACTCAGAAAAAAATCCCTGGACTTTCCCCGCTTTTATTTTTTTTTAAATTTTTCAGGCTTTGAAATTGTATAAATAATATAATGTTGCTAAAAAGATTTAAGCATGCGGTGGCAGCAGTGGTGAAGCCCTTTTATGGTGGTGTGTTATGACCTAGGTTCGAGTCATAAGTTTGTTGGAAATGTTAGTTTTAATTAAATATACAAATAAATTCATTAATTAAAGTTATTTCTAACCATTAAAGCAAAAAAGCCATGCGGTCCAATGCTATATGGCTGAAATGCAACCTCTAGGTCCTAGGTTCAAGTCTAGCATCTTCCCCAACAATATTGCCCCGCATCGCCCCCAGGCCTGATAATCGAAAATTTGGGGTTTTCCCCAACCGGGTCGTGTAGGTAAAATCTGGGTACCTGGCCCAACCAGGGAAAAATGCCATCCCTATTTGAGCTTGAGGTGGGTAGCTAGCTGTAGCAAACAATTTTTCAAACAACATTTGATAATCACAAACTATATCAACTTGATGAAGTTTGGTAAGTTCAAGGAAAAAAATCATGAATTATATAGGTCAATATTGTGCATAAATACCTTCTTTAAAAATATTGCAAGGAAATATAGTTGACTCCGACTTTAGTAATTAGTTTATGCATCTCTTTTAAGATGAAATGAAGCTAATGCAACCCATTTCTAAGATCTCATAAAATTGAAAAAACTACTCAGCTCAGTACACCTAACTTGTAGGATCTTCTTCTTTGCTATTTAAATAAGGAAAATCAAGCTTCACATGCTTGGAAGTTTAAGATTGACGAGAGTTACTGCCTTTTTTTTTTGGAGCTCAAGAGTTTACATGATCTTCTTGGATCACATGAGATGAAGAAGGCTCTTCCTGAACATGAATTTTTCAAAGAACGCTGCAATCTTTTCTAATATTTATTGTTTTCTCAGGAGAAAAAGTCATATTTTCTCAAGCATGCAAGTTGAAAGGCAATACTACTTAAAAAATGGTTGACTTAATTGTCTCTACCTTTGTTGGACAATTACAACGATGGTCAAAGAAAGTCCTTACTACTCAAGCCAAAAACAAAATCATATCCGCAACAACGATGGTTGGACAAAGTCCTTACTACTAATCAGAAAAATGAATTGGGACAAGTAGAGCAAAAACCTTTAATTACAAAAGATGCAGTAAATGCGCTAATTTATTCAATTTTAAAACATTTTGTTGAAGATATTAATCTTCATTTTGGAATTGGATATGACCAATTAAACAATTTAAGATGTCCAATAATGTCAGATTTCAAATGGTATAAAGATACCTTTTATATTGGAGCCATGCATTGTTAGGATTCCATTTCTGATCATTGGTAGAGAAATTTGTTGATGAAATTCAACTAAAAATGAAGCTTTGAGTGCAATAGGAAAAATTCCCTATTCATTTTATAACTACGCAGAATTAGCCTATGAAATTGTCAATGTAAGCCTAAAAATTTGTAACTAGGCAAAAACTCAAAAACAGTTACAATGAAAAAAGGCTACAAAGGCTAAAGCTATAGGAGACTCTTATGCTCAATATGGATATAATGCAAAAGCTACCACTAATACCAGTTCAACGAAAAAGCGACCCACACCATACAAACCATATAAGTCATATAAGACTTATAAGAGAAAAAATAATAATAAATTTGAAAAGTATCAAAAGGCAATGGTGTTAGGAGTGAGATTAAAGTCTCATATTGGCTATACATAGAGCGGATCATGGTCATATAAGTATGGACAAGATCTCCATTGGTATAAGGCCTTTTAAGTAGAATTCAAAAGCAAATCCATGAAAGCTTAAGTGAACAATATCATTACAAAATTAAATTCTGGGAGGTTCAGAGTCTCAACAAGTAGTAAATATGTCTAAAAGAAAAATTTTAAATCAAAGGCAAATAAATAGCCTATTTGTTTCAAATTTCATAAAAAGAGATATTATGCTTCTAATTGTAGAACAAGAGAAAAAATTTCCTTAATCGTTGACGAAGGACTCGAAAGGACTCCTATGAATATCATCCCTAATTCTTCTGACAGTAGATCAGAATAGTCAAATTCTAGTTCTTTTGAGATTACAAATGATTCAAATAATGATTTAGAAATATTTGATTCTGATGAAGAACCAAGTTGTAAAAATGGTTGATCTGATGAATATTGTATGCGTTCATTAGAAGAAGCAAAAAAATACTCATAAAAGTCCTTACAAAAGATGAAAATTTTATCTTAGATTTAATAGATCATATTATTGATCCTAACACTAAAATAGATAATCTCGAAAATGCATTGCTCAAACAAAAGAAAAGAAAAAACAAGAAGAAGAGACAACTGAAAAACCTATTACATCAGCTTCTTCTTCTAAATCCTTTTCCAAAATAATTGAGCGAATACAGAAAGAACAAACAAAAGAACCTTCTATACATGACCTTAAACATAAGATAAATATAGATAAAAAAGAGCAAATAGCTCATATTCATAAAGGAAGTTTCTCAATAATGGAAGATTAGGTCAAATACAACAGCAAAAGATGGCTGGATCCCTCAATAAGAAAAAGGCTATTGAAGGAATTGTAACACAAAAATGGTACACTAATGCGAGCATTAGAGTCCATCATGATTACGACTTCCAATCAATAGTGCTTACTAATTCTGGTGCTCATCTTAATTGTATCTTAGAAGGACTTGTTCCTTCTTGATACTTTACAAAGACATCTTAGATATTAAGTGTTGTTGATGGAAGTAAGCTCCTTGTTGACCATAAATTATCAAGAGCAATAGTCTGTTCTCAGGGAATATGTCTTTAAACTCCTTTTATCTTAGTAAAAAATCTAACTCAAGGGGTTATGCTCATATCTCCATCTCTAAGCATGTTGCATCCTTTCATAGTTGATGCAACAGGTTTACAATCAAACAATGAAGGTCATCAAATAAGATTTGACTTCGTAGAAGAACAAAAATGGTAGAATATTCATACCATACGAGAAAAAAATTCACAGTAAAGAAAGATTCTTTTCTTTCTCAAAGAAGAAGTTCATCATAAAATTCTTGACGAAAATATTAAAAAAAATGAAAGATCAAATAAAATAATTCCAAGAACATTTAAAAGCAAAAGTCTACTCTATTATCGCAAATGCTTTTTGGAGACGTAAGAAACATATCGTTTCACTTCCTTATGAAAAATGATTTGATGAAAGGGAAATTCCCACCAAAGCAAGACCTATTCCTATGAGTCTTAATAAATTAGATTTCTATAAGGAGGACATTGAAGATCTTCCTAATAAAAATCTTATTAAGAAAAATTATTCTCTATGGTCTCGTCTGATGTTCTATGTCAACAATGAAGCAAAACTTGAAATTGAGTACTAAGGCTTGGAATCAATTACAAGCCTTTAAATGATATTTTAAAATGGATTCGATATCTGATTCCTAACAAGAAAGACCTCCTCAAAAGATTATGCTCTGTCCACATATTTTCAAATTTTGATTTTAAAAAAAGGTTTTTGGCCGATTGAAAGAGCCAAAATGGAATATAAATCTGCTTTCACAGTGCCTTTTGGGTATTATGATGGAAAGTGATGCCCTTTGGTATAAAAAAATGCTCCTTTAGAATTCCAGAGAATTATGAATGATATTTTAATCCTTATATAAAATTTATTAGAGTATGTATTGATGATATACTACTCTTTTCTCTAAATATAGGTCAACACTGGAAATATCTTCGACATTTCTTGAAAATAGTCAAGAGAGAGGGATTAGTCTTATATTCAAAATAAACTCAAACTCTTCCAAACCAGTGTTCGATTATTAGGACACAACATTTCCAATAGGATAATGATAAGTGTCTATTTATATATCATTTTCATATCAATTCGTCCATGTTTCTTTGCTATATTCCTTGGTATTTTTATGTTTTTGTGTGGTTTTGATATTTGTAGAAGTTTTGGAGCAACTTGCACAAAAATGGAGTAAAACCCTTCATTTTCACCTCTGCTAGTCAACCATCTTCTCGGATTTAATTGTATTGATATACAATGAACCCGATGACATATTATATACCGTTGGAAAGCTCTCGAAGTCTATTTTCTGGAGAAATTTACGGTTTATAAATCCATTCAGTGTACCAAAAGTTGTAATCAAAACAGTGTGAGAAGTATAGAAATGTAATTCCACAAATCACTGTAGCATGTATAATACGGGACACTGTAGCAGGTTACTGTAGCAGAGTATTTAAACACATTTTAGGGTTTTATTTTCATAACTTGAAGAGGGGAGAACGTGGTGGAGGCTGCAGCTCTGGAATTCTTTCATCTCTTGGAGTTCTTGAAGGAGAAAGGAAGCTTGGAAAGAGGAAGAACTATAATCCAAAGAGAATTACATCAAATTTGCTAAGTTTTTCCCTTCCCTTTCATTTTCTGGAATGTCTCCATGTTGTATTGTATTTACCACGTTCTTAAACATGTGTAACTGAATCTGAATTGGTTGAGGGTGATTTCAAAGCCCCTGATATGGTTTTTGTAAGTTGATTGTGCAAGAAGTTGTTATCCAATTCTCTAATTGAATTTGCTTGTATTTTCCTATATCTAATGCTTATGATTGCTTGCTGGATTGTATTTCGAATGGCCAACTGAATATAATCTGGTTGTTGTCTATTGCTAGACTAGAAATCTTGATCCGTAATTGTCTTGAATTTCTAATCCTTAGTAGCAAAATTGTGATCAGAGATTGCAATTGGAGAATACAACCTAAGTTAAATAATCCGAGCTTGTGTGTTTATTGCTTAGATCAACCTATCTTTCTTATCGTAATGCATCCATTGAATTAAATTTAGAGAGCTTGTTCTAGTTTGTTTAATGGATAGAGATTAAATAAAGAGCCTGTTTTATTTAACAACAAAGTAAGGAAAGATTGGGATAACAGAGCTTGTTGTTATCTACGGTTGATAATTTCAATGGTGTAATTGGATGACAATTCTACAATTAATTCGCAAATCCATATCTTATGTTCTTGCGGTAGAGAAGGATCCCTTAAGCAGGTTTCTCTCATTGATTTTTCAATCTATTTAAATTTGCATTGTGTTATTCTTTACTTGCATTAATATTTCATCTAGTTAATCAATCAACAAAACCCCCCTCATTTAGTTTATTGTTTCTTTCTGATAAGTGTCTATTTATATATCATTCTCATATCAATTCGTCCATGTTTCTTTGCTATATTCCTTGGTATTTTTATGTTTTTATGTGGTTTTGATGTTTGTAGGAGTTTTGGAGTAACTTGCACAAAAATGGAGTAAAACCCTTCATTTTCACCTCTGCTAGTCAACCATCTTCTCGGATTTAATTGTATTGATATACAATGAACCCGATGACATATTATATACCGTTGGAAAGCTCTCGAAGTCTATTTTCTGGAGAAATTTACGGTTTATAAATCCATTCAGTGTACCAAAAGTTGTAATCAAAACAGTGTGAGAAGTATAGAAATATAATTCCACAAATCACTGTAGCATGTATAATACGGGACACTGTAGCAGGTTACTGTAGCAGAGTATTTAAACACATTTTAGGGTTTTATTTTCATAACTTGAAGAGGGAAAAACGTGGGAGGAGGCTGCATTTCTGGATTTCTCTCATCCCTTGGAGTTCTTGAAGGAGAAAGAAGATTTTGAAAGAGGAGGAACTACAATTCCAAGAAGATTCATCTACAAAGAAGATTTTCAAAGAATTTGCTAAGTTCTTTCTTTCCTTTTCAATTCTGGAATTTCTCTGTATTGTATTTGTTATTCTGATTGAATATGTGTAACTAAATCTGAATTGGTTGAGGGTGATTTCAAAGCCCTTGATATGGATTTTGTGAGTTGATTGTGTAAGAAATTGTTATCCAATTCTCTAATTGAAGTTGCTTGTATTTTCCCATATCTAATGCCTATGATTGCTTACTGATTGTATTTGGAATGGCCAACTGAATATAATCTGTTGTTGTCTATTGCTAGATTAGAAATCTTGATCCGTAATTGTCATGAATTTCCAATCATTAGTAGCAAAATTGTATCAGAGATTGCAATTGGAAAATACAACCTAGGTTAAATAATCTGAACTTGTGTGATTATTGCTTAGATCAACCTATCTTTCTCATCGTAATGCTTCTATTGAATTAAACTTAGAGAGCTTGTTCTAGGTTGTTTAATGGATAGAGATTAAATAAAGAGCTTGTTTTATTTAACAACAAAGTAAGGAAAGATTGGGATAACAGAGCTTGTTGTTATCTACGGTTGATAACTTCAATGCTGTAATTGGATTACAATTCTATGTTAATTCACAAATTCATATCTTGTGGCAGAGAATGAACTCTTAACCAAGTGTCTCTCATTGATTTTTCACTCCATTTAACTTTGCTTTGTGTTATTCTTCATTTGCTTTCGTATTAAGTTTAGTTAATCAATCAACAAAACCCCCCCTGTTTAGTTTATTATTGCTGGAAAATAACAAATTCAATTAGAATCAATCCTCGTGAGAACGATATCTACTTGTCACTTTATTACTTGTGCGACTAGTATACTTGCTAGTTTCGAACGCATCAAGTTTTTGGCGCCGTTGCCTGATGCGTTCAAAACTAGCAAGTATACTAGTCGCACAAGTAATAAAGTGATGAGTAAGATATCGTTCCCACGAGGATTGATTCTAATTAAATTTGTTATTCGAAAGCAAAAACAGAGTAAATTGGGGGTTTTGTTGATTGATTAACTAAGTGAAATAATAATGCAAACGAAGAATAACAAAACAGAAAGCTAATTCGAATGAAAAATCAATGAGAGAAATCTGGTTAAGGGATCATTCTCTACCACAAGATATGGATTTGCGAATTAATCGTAGAATTGTCATCCAATTACAGCATTGAAGTTATCAACCGTAGATACAACAAGCTCTGTTATCCCAATCTTTCCTTACTTTGTTCTTAAATAAAATAGGCTCTTTACTTAATCTCTATCCATTAAACAACCTAGAACAAGCTCTCTAAATTTAATTCAATGGATGCATTATGAAAAGAAAGACAGGTTGATCTAAGCAATAAACACACAAGCTCGGATTATTTAACTTAGGTTGTATTCTCCACTTGCAATCTCTGATCACAATTTTGCTACTAATGATTAGAAATTCAAGACAATTACGGATCAAGATTTCTAGTCTAGCAATAGACAATATCCAGATTATATTCAGTTGGCCACCCTAATACAATCCAGCAAGCAATCATAAGCATTAAACATGGGAAAATACAAGCAACTTCAATTAGAGAATTGGATAAGAATTCCTTGCACAATCAATTCACAAAAACCATATCAAGGCTTTGAAATCACCCTCAACCAATTCAGATTCAGTTACACATGTTTAAGAACGTGGTAAATACAATACAACATGGAGACATTCCAGAAAATTAAAGGGAAGGGAAAAACTTAGCAAATTTGATGTAATTCTCTTTGTATTGTAGTTCTTCCTCTTTCCAAGCTTCCTTTCTCCTTCAAGAACTCCAAGAGATGAGAGAATTCCAGAGCTTCAGCCTCCACCACGTTCTCCCCTCTTCAAGTTATGAAAATAAAACCCTAAAATGTGTTTAAATACTCTGCTACAGTGACTTGCTACAGTGCCCCCGTATTATACATGCTACAGTGACTTGTGGAATTATATTTCTATACATCTCACACTGTTTTGATTAGAACTTTTGGTACACTGAATGGATTTATAAACAGTAATTTTCTCCAGAAAATAGACTTCGAGAGCTTTCCAACGGTATATAATATGTCGTCGGGTTCATTGTATATCAATACAATAAATCCGAGAAGATCACTGACTAGCAGAGGTGAAAATGAAGGGTTTTACTCCATTTTTGTGCAAGTTGCTCCAAACTCCTACAAACATCAAAACCACACAAAAACATAAAAATACCAAGGAATATAGCAAAGAAACATGGACGAATTGATATAAAAGTAATACATAAATAGACACCTATCAAATTCCCTCACACTTAGACTTTGCTAGTCCTCGAGCAAATAAAATGATACGAAACAAAACTAAACCGAAACAAAATCAAAGAAAAATTAAAACACACAAATGCTTCAACTTGCAATAGGCCTCAAAGATTGTACTTAATTATAACCCAAGGAAAACTTCAAAATAATGCACTTGATCAAGAATTTCATCTCAATGATTAGTTTCGCTTCACTTCAATTCCTCTAGTGTGTGTGTGTAGAGCCATTCTCACCTAATCACTTGTAACCCGGATGAGTTTTTGCATATAAATGAATCATATTTAATATTGAAGATGTGTGTATAAATGAACTCCATAGGCTTGCTTTTCAATTCACTCTCCACTAATGTAGACATGCACACCACCAAGGATCAAGTAGGACTTTATTAAGCTTGTAACGTTTGGCTTGGGTGAAGGTATGATAAAGGATAATAATTAGGCTCAAATCACCCACAACACATAAAATCATTCAATATTATGTGGAGCTCAAGCCCATGACATAAAAAATTCATTCTTATTCATCAAATGACTCTCCCAAACTTATTCAGAACACTCGAACTCTGTTTTTTTTTCTTTTTTTTTGTATGAAGCAAAAGAAACTACACCCCCACACTTTGTTGTTTCATTCTTTTTAAGAACGCTTTCTTTCTTTTTTTTGTAGAAAGCAAAAGAAACTACACCCCCACACTTTGTTGTTTCATTCTTTTTAAGAACGCCCAAGGGTATAGAACTCTTTTTTTTTCCTTTTTTTTTCTTTTTTTTTAGCTGCAATTCCACTCCCCCACACTTAAACAATACATTGTCCTCAATGTTTAAGTACGTGGAAGATAAGTACAGATTTTTTTTCTCTCTTTTTTTTTTACAAACATAATAAAACTCACTTGCATTGCTCATGGCACAATCCAACCTCCTCTAACTTCCCAAACCCAGAACATAGCTCAAACTGTAATTGCGAATGATTTACATGCTCATAGGTAAGGGATAAACTGTTTGGAACAAATTCAATTAAGGTTAGGAAATCTTTTAGTGAGTTAACAAAGAAAAAGGTTTACAGAGGCTCAAAGGGGTAACTAGGGATCACTTTTAGTCAAGGTTGGCTCTTAAGGCTCAAACGGTCCAAAGATGGCCTAAATCATTTCCCTAATATTGCACAGTCTAGGATTTCGCCTCGAGTGACCATCAAACAAGTTCTAGAATTCATTGAAATCTGGAGAAACACTCAAATTACATAAACTTTCTCTAAGTAAACAAATAACTCAGTGACAATGGCTCGGTGCTCAATTTTGTGCAAGGAATCAAAGGTAAAGCAAAAGCTAATTAACATTTCAAGCACACAGATTTATGCATCATTTATCATTTTCCAAGAGTTATTCTCAATTCAATCATTGCCTTATCATTGGCCCATAAAATGCAAGAGAAGAGGTACGTGGCGTTGTTACACCTGAGTCAAGATTTTATATTTCAACAATCCTTAGGACCAGTAGCCCGCAGACTTAAGGTTTCCAGCCTATATACCTTTATTATGAAAGAACAAAACAAGATACAAGACACTTCAAACAACATGACATAAACAAACTACAGATTTATGTCGAGAGAATGCGTTTCAAGGGTTAAAGAAAACCCCATATTCTGCCATTCTCAACTTTTTTCCACAATTTTTTTTAATCGAAACTGATAAAGACAAAAAACACATAACAACTTCTAAATTACATAAAACTAAACTTACTCATAAAATAACAAAGTCCAACACGCCAGCAAACAAAAACAAGTCAGTTAGAATGGGTCTAAAAAGTTTAGAAGTTAGCCTCCTTATTCAGCCATTATGGATTGAAGAGATCCAAAATGCGTTTCAAGAGAACTTGAACTTTTTAAGCCACCACTCTAAAAGCCATGATTAGAAAATATTACCTGGGCGAAAGAAATAACCTGAAGAAAACTCAAAAGAAATGACATGAAAAATCTCAAATAAACACACTAAAAAGAAAGTAAACAAAAACGAAACAAACCAATAGATAGAGATTACAGATGGAGCGTTAAATCCAGTCTACGCCTTTTATTGCCTTCTCCAAACCAATCTATCCGAGCCGTTTGTTGGATCAGGCGAGTAGACGAATTCTTGGAGTTTATCAATTAACTCCCCTGCAGTTGAAGCTGTAACCAGGATTTGCCTCGCTGACTGTGAGATGAAGTTTTTTTCTACTGCTTGATCAAGGAAAGACAACAAACCATCAAAAAAATTATTGACATTTAACAAACCAATGGGTTTCCGATGGATGTTTAGCTGTGCCCAAGAGGTTATTTGAAATATCTCCTCTAATGTACCATAACCACCGGGCAAAGCTATAAATGCATCAGATTTAATGACCATATGTGCAATACGCTCATGCATACTAGAACCCTGTAACTCTTCCCCCATGGTGTTGCCTACGATATCTCGTACAGCTAATGGTTTAGGGATAATGCCGAGAACTTTGCTTCCTCCTAAGGATGCAGCTGTCGACACACACCCCATTAACCCAAGACTACCCTCTCCGTAAATCAAATGAATACCCCTCGCAACTAATGTCCTACCAAGATCAAGAGCTGCTGTTGTAAACTCTCCATCTTTACCAAATTGCGATCCACAAAATACGCATATGTTGCGGAATCGCCGAATTGGTGTTTTCTCCATTTCTACAAGTGCTCTAACCTTATGCAAGACACGTTAGGTATTATGCTTTTCAAGTGCAAGACAGGTTATAGAATGACCTTTGAAAATATACAGAATGGATATATACACACGTAAAAATCTCAAATTTGACACATGGGGACATAATTTCGATGGGGGTTATTCGATACAGATTTATTGCCCCAAGATTTGAAAAAATGAGATATGCTTTCGGCGGGGTTTGACAAAACCTACACAATTGTCTTCCACGTGAAGCATGAAAAATAGAAATACACTTTCGGTGGGGTTTGAAAAAACCGCCACACTTGTCTCCCACGTGAATCATGACAATTAGAGATATACTTTCGGTGGGGTTTGACAAAACCGCCACACTTGTCTCCCACGTGAAGCATGAAAAGTAAAGATATACTTTCGGCGGAGGTTGACAAAACCTCCACACTTGTCTTCCACGTGTGCTTATATCATGGGGTAGTCATCTGGTTTGTCAAAAAGAAAACTTGAACTTAAAACAAACAAAATCAACAAACAACAACAACACAAAAACAACATTGATAATCAGATCAAACGAAACAAGAAAAAAAATTCTACAACAACAACACACATTCAAATAAACAAGTAGTTGTGATTGTGGCTCACATCTTCCTCTGGTTTTACGTCCAGTAACGGCTGAAACGCCTTCTATGAGTCGGGGATTTGCTTCCCATCCAGTTTTCTTATAAACTGGCAAACAGGGTCGTTTTTAGTCAGATCCCCTAGA
>SNVD02004976.1:0-21193 GCA_013180625.2 Boswellia sacra
TGCACATAAATAAACATATTAGTAATACCTCAATAAATCAATGTGTATTGTTATCATCAAAATTATTATGTAGCCTTAGGGCTAGCATTTTATATTTGCAAGGTAATTATTCTCTAAGGCAGTTTCCTCATGAAACGTGCAAATTGATTAAGTTGCGGTATCTTAATTTGTCAGATTCAAGCATAACAAGGTTGCCAAATGAAGTTAAGAATTTAAGGCTCTGACATTCCAAATTTGTAAGTAAATTTAACTTACATATATATTATAAAATGTGTATTATTAGCATTATGAAGTATGTGTATATAAATGGAGTGAGATGAAATTAGATGAGAAATGGAAGGGTTTAAATGAAAAGCTAAGAAAGTTTGAGAGTTGAATGGAGTTTTTGGTGTTATGTTTGTCTATATAAAGGGGGGCTAGACTCTAGAAATTCATTCCCTTCACTTTTTTATTATGAGACGCCAGCCCTCTCTCGTCTCTCTCTCACACTCCTTCCCTTATTTTGAGTAAGGATTCAAGAAGGAAATTAAAGGCTCTTGAAGTGGCAAAGGTAAACTCTACTTCCTCTTTCAATTTTTTGTGTTTTCTCTTGAAGTTGGAATGAAATTAGTGTAGAAATAGCATGAGTGATAATGTTGCTTGCTATGCATGATTTGAAAACAACTGGAAAACATAAATTAAGATGAGATATGATGAATTTAATAGGACTGAATGATGTTAGACAAGTAGAAAAAAGGTTTGAGTTTGAATTCTACAGAGTTATGTTTCTGAACAGTGCTAAGTCCAAAAATTTCCATAAATTCCATGGTCGTTTGTTGACTCTGAAATTTTTATATGGTAAACTAGGTTTACGGATTGTATATAATTTTAAAGCACTTGAAAATTCGTAGTATGTGAATTATAATGAATTTTTGAAGCTTTGGTTTGAAATTGTGAATTCTCTTGTTTTAAAATAGAGTAGGGAGAATGAATTCAAATTGAGGGAACAATCTTTATAAAACTCTCTTATTTTTTATATGTAAATCCCTGGACACGTTTTGTAATAGGCTGTAAATTTTTATGATTTTTGGAGTTGTGTATGAATTATTGTGAATTTTCAAATCTGGACTTATAAAACTGATAAAGTCAATTTCCATAACATAATATGTGAAGTAAACTTCGTTTGACTAATTTAAGCTCCTTAGAAGAACATGATTTTTGGTGAAATAGCTCTTATATCTGTCTAGTTTTAGACTGAAAATTTTGATAGAGATTTCAGTATTGTAGAATTTTATAAAATTCTTCAAAGTTGCATTGTTCAGTTGAGAGGTCTGCAGACAGATTTGCTATGTGAATGAAATTAAGGGTTTTCAAGGGGTACATGACCTTATTTTGACTCAATAAAATTTATGGATATAATATGTGTGTATACTTGAGTCCCATGAAATTTGGTGATAATTGGATTACGTACCCTTTTACTATAATTGTCCAACCCATGTGTGTAGATAAGTAAATTTACTATGATGTTATTGGTTGAGTAAAGTATAATTAACCTTTAAGAGATTTAATGATTTCTAGATGAAAATCCAAGTCAAGGAGTGAAATATTCAGGTAAGTAGCTAGATCCTCTTTTTCTAAAGACACAACAGATGTATATAATGACAATGAGATGTGTTTGCTTATTGTGTATGAATGTATATGTTATATAATGATTAGAACTACTATTAATATGTTGTGGATGGAAATATGAGTGGAACTTTGTTAGATATAATGTTAATATAAGTGCATTGATGTGTTGTGATGGATAGAAAATCTAATTTTGAGTTTATGTTATGAGAGGTGAATTGTGAATTCATGATATTGAGAATAATATGATGTGATTAATGAGAAGCCTAATTAGAGCCTTAATTACGAAATTGAAGTGCAATATTATGAATATGAAAGGCGTGCCAAAATTTTGAGTACTCATTTTATGATTATGCATGGAGGGACATCTCTTGAGATTGTGTGTGAGAGCTACTTCTTGGGGGTCACAAAGACCACAAAGTGCCACACACAATACAAAGTGTCATATGCAAAAATGAGTGTGAAATGTGAATTTACAATAGTAAAACCTTCTGTAACATGGAATGTTTATTGTGTAATTAATCCATGGGGGTCACCTCTTGAGGGTTCTAGACCGCAAAGTGACACGTGCTTGTGAAGCTAGTAGCCATGTTATGGGTTGGGTTGTGGAAGTGTCTGCCCACAGTTAATAGACATATTTCAAAACGCAAAGTGCCACAGGCCACCTCTTGAGGTTTCGAAAACAAAACTATTAATATGTGATTATGTGTACCAAAGTTGGTGGACGCGTTTCGAAATGCAAAGTGCCACAGGCCACCTCTTGAGGTTCTGAAAACAAAACTATGAGGACATAAATTGGCACAGGTTGGGCCATCTCTTGAAGTCCAAAATCAGACAAGGCTAGCTTCCAATATGTGATTATATGTAATTATGTGTGATACTTGTATCCCTAAGATTTCATGTGATTATATGATTAGTGTGTCTGTATGTCATTAAGGCTCTTTAAGGTAAAGGATTGATTTTGAATAAGGATTCGTGTACACTTACGATAATGTGTGATATATATGTTCTTATTATATGTGAAATTGTGAAAAGTATGTTACTCATGTGTGATGTGTTGGCTATGGATATTTGAATAAATGAGATGTGTACATATATAATTATGGGTACACTAGTGTGAATGTATGATAATAACTTAGCCCAAAAGAGGCATATGCGAATTAATGATATGTACATATGATTATATATTGTGTATGTGTGTACATGATATGAATTGCCCAAGAAACGTATGTGTAATGAGATTGGCATATTATGTATATGTTTGTATGATTTAAAAGGCCTAGAAGAGGCATTGGTGAACTTGTGCAAGGATAGAAGTGAGCCAAAGTTATAGGTTAAAATACATAATAGGGCGCAGGAGTGCCATTAGAGTTGCGCAAAAGCCCCCTTGTAATCGGCTTAAAGAGAATTGGGCAGAAAGTTAGCAGAGTCACACCAAACATTTAATGCAGGAGTGCTTATTCAAATTTTGAAAGAGTAAATGCCCCAAAGACTTGGCGCCCCGGTGCGAGTTCCATGGCACAAGAGCATGAATACTAGAAGTTGTATAGTAATTTCTTACTTCTAGATCAAGTGATTGTGTACTTGTAAACTAAGTAATAAACAGTAACTGATGACTTATGAGAGAAGTACTGAATAGTAGCCATATTCTAAATTGGTTATTTTCATTAATTGTTTCAATTTGTGTGTTATATCAATCTTTTTTAACTTTCGTTGCTTATTGAGTTTTATACTCACTAATTTGTTATGTACCTCAGGTAACCAACAAGTTAAAGACTATGAGAGGATTTTGGCATAACGACAACCGTGTTCCCTTCGCAATCTCTGATCTACTGCAATATTAATATTTTCTGTGTAAATAAATAAATTAATTCCTTGTAAGCTCTATTAAGGTGTGATAGTATATATTATAGTTGAATATTATAAGGACATCAGATTTTTAAGAAACTTTTAAATTTAATAGTCCTAGTTTTCTTTGAGATTGTCTTGAATGAGTGTTGTTGTTCCATTCAGTACCTATTGGGTGCGGGGTATGAAAACAGTTGAGGATTATGCTTTTAGATGGCACAAGTTCTCTTGAGTATATTCCATATGGAGTGATATCAAATCTTTCATCATTACAAGTGTTTAGCAGGATGTCCACAGGAAGAAATAAGTTGCAATTTTAGTGATTTGTGGATTCAACCTTGTTAAAGGAGTTAGAGCACTTGAAACATATCAGAGAAATTGGTCTCACCTTATTCAACCTTTATTGTGTCCATCGATTTGAATCATCCGGCAAGTTACGGAGTTGTATTAAGAGACTAACAGTCAATTGCTCGAAGGCTACTTCATGATCTCTGTGTCTCGAATTGTGCAATAAAAGATTTGACATGTCTCAAGCATGTTCTGCTTCGATTTGTTTTTTGCAGATAATTGTTGGTTATTGGAAGAAATTCTTGCTTGTGAATTTGGCTATTCAGAAATTGAAGAGCAAAAGGTTTTCCAACACCTTAAGCAATTAAACTTTCATCGTTTACCATGTCTAAAGAACATATGCAGTGAAGTTATGCCTTTTTCTTCCCTTGAAAGGATATATGTAGAGGACTGCCAAATCTAGGAAAACTAACACTTAAACCTATGGATGCTAAGATTGGTACTTCAACATTAATAGTAGGAAAAAGATATTGGTAGGATCAGTTCGAATGGCAAGATGAAGCCATTAAGCGTCTTTTTAGTTCAAAATTTTTGGAACTAGGCAAAAGTTATTATTGTCCTCCAAGTTATACTTATGAAGCAAGTACTCCTCTACCTCCTCTTGATCTTACTCTTAAGGGCTGGCCTTTTATTAGACTTGAGAAGTTTCATGCGGGACTACTTAAGTCACATAATTCTGTACTTCTTCACCGGATCCTGATCTTAAGGGCAGGCCTCTTGCGAGACTCAAGCAGCTTCGTGCGGGACTACTTAAGTCACGTAATTCTTTTCTTCCTTCATCACTAAAGATTCCACTATTTGTTCGTGCTCTTTTAGACTCACGAAAGTATTTGAGGTGGCTGGTGCGATTGGACTTAGGACGAGTATATGTTCCTTTGGAGTTGCCAGAGTATTTGAGAAAAAGGATGGTCAGCAAAGAATAGAAAAACTTAGACAACGTGACTGGGAGGTATGATACAAATGTCTTATTTGAATTATTTTTTTGATGAAGTGTGGTATAGAACATGGATAATAAATGTTTGATTTTTGTTTTTGGGCCTCACTCAATTTAATTTATAGTGATAAAAGGATAATTAGACGATCAGAGATTTCTTCTCCCATCATTTTATTTATCTTAAATACTTATAGCTCGTACAAGATTGAATTTGGCTATCACAGTTTTTTCAAAACCCTTCTAAATCTACAAGTTTTAATTTTATTATGTAGCTCAACTTATTATTAGATCTAGGGCTTTAGTCATTTTTTGCTAACAACAATTTCAAGTTGACTTTTCTTTGAATCTTGTCCTGAAGAAGAATGCTAGAGTGGATTAAAATATATAATAATTGAAATTTAAAAATTTATCTTCATTGCTAGTATACTTGTAGGCTAGTACTCTTAGATTTTTTCAAAATTTGTTATTTTATGCAGTATTGGGTTTAGTAGAGAAATTCGCCAGCAAAAATTAAGATATTTAATTTTAGGATTTAAGAGGGATTATTCTTAATATTTCTTATATTCTCTTATTTTTCTCTTCGTGGTGTCTGTTCTATTTATAAAAGACATTCTTAATACATTACTTTTCCATTTTTAAAAAGTTAACTTAAATAGGCTAAGGAAATTTACAAGCAAACATTTCGAATTTTTTGTTACATGATTTTCATAGAGTCGGATATTGTGATAACTTAATCTAGCTATTTTAACTTAATCTTGGAATTGCATCTACCATATCACAAGCCTTGTAATCCTCATCTACCAACAATATTTTTTTTTCAAAAACAATAAATTTATTGCATTTGATTACTTTTTTTTTAAAATAATTTTGAAATTTTAATAATTGGCCTTATTGGTGATCTCTGCCTACCTAATCCCTTAGGGGTAGCTCATAAAGGAGAAGTGGTGTTTGATTCCATGTTTCTGCTAGAAGTCTCTCATTACCTTGCTATCAAACTATTTCCTATTATATGATTTGATGACTTATGATAAGCTGAATTTACAGATGATGCCCTCCCAAATGAATCTTTTCACACCAAAGGATGTCACAGTCTTGTATGCTTTAGCCTCTAACACTTTGTAAAATAATTTGTTGCTAGAAGAACGTTTTGGTTTCCTCCTATTGCCTTAAGCAAAGGCCCTACGATATCTAATCCTTGTTAGATTAAGTGTTTATGGTTAGATATAGGGTAGCTAGTTGGTGAATGGGATTGGCATGCTTTTTAACCTTTGTGGTATTTTCGTGCATAGGCTTTTGAGTCAGCAAGAAGTGAGTGCTAATAGTACCCTTATCCTATTATCCAATGAGCGAGTTGTATCCCCTAGAATAGTTTCCACAACTTTCTCCACGTATATGCTTCAATATTGCATCAGACTCCTTCTTTAACAAATATCTCAGATAACGGTAGGCGTCTTACCTTCTTCTTGTTGGTTAGGATGACCTCATCTTTGAAGTAGTCTATTGTTTCCTTCATTTACCCCTTTCATCCAATAGAGCATAGATCGTTCGCCACTGATGTTCTCTGTTCCTGACACTAGGCTCATCTATGACCTTGACCTCGACTTTTGAATCTTATCCATTGCTGCTAAGGCTAAGTAAGGCCGTCAGCTTATTGATTTTTATCCTTTGGTATTTTCTTGATGCTTACCCATTTAAAGTGTTTAGCTAAGGCATTTGCTTCACTCAAATATGCTGTCATTTTCTCATCTCTAGCCTCATATCTCATTTCTTATTGCTCAGTGACTAGTTGAAAATCATACAGTACCTTTAAACATTTCACCCTCAAATGTCACACTATTTGTAGTCTTGAGATCAGAGCTTCATATTCCACCTTATTTTTAGAGGCCAAGAACTTGAGCTAACTGCTTTTTATAAGATTACATCTTCCAATGTTTGGAGCTGGATCTCTACCATTGCTCTTGGCATATTAAAGAACCTACTAATGTGCATTTGCCATACTTCCTTCTTGTCTTCAAGCCCTTTCAGTGTGGTGTACTCGGTCTTAGGTTTGTTTTTGAAAACAACATCAACTAAAGACTTATCTTTTTCTCTCTGTCTTATGGTAGAAGGTGATGCTTATGGTGATCAAGTTCATGGCCCATTTAGTCATTTTGCCTGTCAGATCTGGCTTGCCTAATTTTGCTTTTAGGGAATAGTGGTCAAGACATAATAGGATGAGTTTTTAAGTAATGCAGTGATCAAGTTTTTGAATCTACCAAGTCCAAGATCAATTTTTCAGCTGCTATATACCTCGTCACTGCATCATTAAGCTTTTGTTAGCAAATATTAATGGCTTTTGCACCTTTCCTTCCCTCAATAAAGCACTACTCGCTACAATAACTAAGATCATTATGTATAGGTACAAGACTTCTCTTAGAATGGGCATAGAAAGGGTTAGTATCTGTCTCACGTTCTCTTTCAGCTTTTGAAGTGCTTCTACCTGCTATATTTCTCACATTATTCTTTTGCCCCTCTTGATGCTTAGAAGAAAGGTTAGCATCTATTAGACTGTTACAAGATGAAACAACTAAAGGCAATTGCTCTCTCTATTAGTGTTTAGACCTCCCTCATATCCTTTATCTATGTGTTTTCCATTAAGGCCTACAGTTGCCTTGGGGCGATCTTTATCCCCTTTTTACTCATTATGTGACCCAAGAAATTTCTCCAAAAAATGTATTTATCAAGATTTAGTTTCTTTTGGTACCTGCGAAGTGTGTTGAACATAATTTGTAGGTGTCACAAGTAATCCCCCGCCCTTTTACTCCTTACCACTGTTTTATCTTATAGGCCTCTATGATATCTCCCAAGGTTATGTGAAACACCCTTATCACATCCTCTAATACGTAGCCCTCATACTTCTAAGCCCAAAAGGCATAACCTACTAGCAAAAAATCTTGTCTCGATTATAAATGAGGTATTTTCCTTATCTGCCCATACATGAAAATCTGATTGTATCCGCTATAGGCATCCAAGAAATTCATATATGTATAGCTGGTTGTTGCATCTACCATCTAGTTTATTTTGGGCATAACAATAAATCTTTGGGGTAGACTCTATTCAAGTCAATGTAGTTTCCACATATGTGTCATTTCCTATTTTTCTTATAGACTATCACCACATTTGATAACGACTCTAAATAGGCGATCTCCTTTATATACCTCACTCCCAACAACCTATCGATCTCGTTACTCATAGCTTTGCTCTTTTCTGAAGCATGCCTCTGTAGCTTCTATCTTATCGGTACTGTTCCTCTCATCACATTCAGTTTATGATATGTTACCTTTAGATCCAATGTTAGTACGTCTTATCTAGTCCAGACAAACATGTCAGCATTCCTCTCTAGCAATATTTTCAATCTTCTCTTCTCTTCTCCTATTCATCTAGCAACTACCCAATGAAGCGTTTTTCTTTTAATGTTGAAGACCTAAAATCTATCTCTTCTAGAGGCTCCATAGTCAGAACACCCTTCTTTGGCTTTTTTACCACTAACACCCTATGTGATTACTATTTGTCCTGTCTTAGATAGAGACTATAAACTATTTTCCTATTTACTCCACGGTCTAGTTGATTCCCCTCTCTTGAGGTGATTGCATAATACTTCTTAACCATCACTTGGTCCCTTTTAATCTTTACTACCTCTTTTCCATCAACTGTCGTACACTTTATTAACTAGTGTAAGGGTAAAAGCACTTTTTTATCCTATAAATCCATGTCTTACCCATTATCCCATTATATGCGGAAGGGGCATCAATTGCCAAGAAGTCCATCAGTAGTGTTCTTCCAACGGCTTTCACTGGCAAGAGTATGACCCCCATAGGATGTGTCTACTCTCATTAAAGCTTACTAATAAGGCTTTGCATGGTTGGATCAAACCCTCCTCGAGCCTCATTCTCTTGCAAGTGCTCAAAATAATTATATCAACATTACTCCCTCCATCCAACAATAGTCTGGCAATATCGCAGTTTATAATAGTGAGTCACTACTAAAGGGCCTTCATAGGGGAGTTGCAATCCTTCTAGGCTCGATTATGTGAATTCTAACTGCAGTTCACCTTCTGTTACCAATATGACTGCCTTTGCCATTGTTTGTTCTTCCTTTGTCCCAACGACTCCATAATCAAGTTTCCTACATATGGTATGGAGGGCCTTTCCCTTATTTACCTCTGCTATCCATCACCATTATAGGTTTTTATAGTGGGTGGTATACAAAAGGCTCAACCTTGCTCCTCGGTTCCTTGGTCGTATTAGCTTTATACCTGGTGAGTGAGTAACCTCTTTTGTATCGTGATCTTGATTTCGGCCCTCAGATTCCTACACTCCTCTGTCAAATGCCCATGGGATGCATGAAATACATAGTAAGCATTTTTATCAAGTTTATCTCCCTGAGGCAGAGGCCTTAGTATTTTAAATATCCCCCATTTTTTATTCTCCTGTCATATCTTCACCATGGCTATGTTAAGGGACAGAAGGTGTGGTGGCCCATGTTGTGACATATCTGGCATCTGTCATTTTTATCTATCCTCTTCAGTTTTAGTTATCCCTCTCTTTTATGCCACTTGCTATTGTCCTCCTGGTCTCATTTTTTATGGTCTCTAGAGTGGTTTCATGTCGAAGGAGAGCTTTATCTTTGTCCAAACGGATCCATCCTTCGATATTTTTCTAATTTCCTTCATCGTTCTAAGCCCCTTCTAAATCAGGTACTGATGGAATTTGGTCTCGATCCTTACTACAAAAGCACGAACAGCTGCCTTCAAGTCTTTTTTTTATTTGACTAAACTTATTGTTGAACCTCATCATGAACTCTCTCAAGTTTTCCTCTTTAGCTTGTTTCAAGGAATAAAAGTTTGTGATGGTTTTCTGTTTAAGTACTGAGAGAGAAATGCCCATGCCAGTTCATTGAAGTTACCAATGGTTGCAATCTAAACCACCCCAAAGTTGACCTACTCAAAGTTGTGGGGAAGACCTTATACAACAGAGCATCATCAGAGGTTTCAAAAGATATTTTCTAGCGGTAATGGAATAGATGTTCTTCTGGGTCCTCACTCCTATGAAATAATCTTAGGCTAGGCAAGGTGAACTTTTTTTATTTAAAAATGTTGTCTATATGTCTGTGAAAGGTGTTTGGCTTATTTTGTATACAATGAATTGTGGCTAAGTCTTTCATTGTATTTCCTATCATATGGTTTAGCTCTACTATTACCGTATCAAGCATCTCTGGATCAATCCTTCGATCTTTTTTCTAACTTCCTCCATCGTTCTAAGCCCTTCTAAATCACGTACTGATGGAATTTGGTCTCGATCCTTACTATAAAAGCACGAACAGCGAGTCATTTTTTTTATTTGACTAAGCTTATTGTTAACCTCACAATGAACTCTCTCAAGTTTTCCTCTTCAGCTTGTTTCAAGGAATAAAGGTTTGCCATGGTCTTCTGTTGAGTTTTATTTCTAATGTTCTGAGAGAGAAATGCTCATGCCAGTTTATTAAAGTTACCAATGGCAGCAATCTAAACCACCTTAAAGTTGACCTACTCAAAGTTGTGGGGAAGACCTTATAGAACAGAGCATCATCAGAGGTTTCAAAGGATATTTTCTAGCGGTAATGGAAAAGATGTTCTTCTGGGTCCTCACTCACATGAAATAATCTTAGGTTAGGTAAGGTGAACTTTTTTTATTTCAAAACATTGTCTATGTGGTCTGTGAAAGGTGCTTGGCTTATTTTCTATACAATGAATTGTGGCTAAGTCTTTCATCATATTTTTCATCATATGATTCAGCTATACTATTACCGTATCAAGCATCTCTGGATCCATCCTTCGATCTTTTCTCTAATTTCCTCCATCATTCTAAGCCCCTTACTACAAAAGCACGAACAGCTGCTTTCGAGTCATATTTTTTTATTTGACTAAGCTTATTGTTGAACCTCACTAGTCCTCTTCAGCTTGTTTCAAGGAATAAAAGTTTGTAATGGTTTTCTATTGACTTTTATTCCTAACTATTGAGAGAGAAATGCCCATGCCAGTTTATTAAAGTTACCAATGGCAGCAATCTAAACCACCTCAAAGTTGACCTACTCGAAGTTGTAGGGAAGACCTTATAGAATAGAGAATCATCAGAGGTTTCAAAGGATATTTTCTAGCGATAATGGAAAAGATGTTCTTTTGGGTCCTCACTCCTATGAAATAATCTTAGGTTAGGCAAGGTGAACTTTTTTTAATTTCAAAACGTTGTCTATGTGGTCTGTGAAAGTTGTTTGGCTTATTTTTTATACACTAAATTATAGGTAAGTCTTTCATCGTATTTTCCATCATATGGTTTAGCTTTACTATTACCGTATCAAGCATCTATGGGTTTATGTTTCAGCATTTTCTTTGTCTGGGTTGGGATTTGGTTTGGGATTACGTCCATCTCTTTCTCCTTAAGAGCTCGGAGTGATAGGGGTTTTCCTCCACCCTATTGCACTCTAGCCTCTTCCTCAGCCCTTTGTCTATCGTTTTTCTTCCCTGCTACTTTCTTGCGAAGCTCTTTGCTCTTTTTCCTAACTTGTTATAGCTAGCTGTTTCCTCAAATTTTCTACTACTAGATCAGCTCCACCTTGGTTCCCTCCTAGTTGAGACGTCCCTTCACTCGCATATACATCCTGAGTTACATCCTTGTTCATCCTTGAAGTATTCCATGTCGAGAGCACTATTTAGTCATAAAGTTAAGAATAAAATGTGGCTTTTTGTTCTATAATACCGTTAAGCTCCTTAAAAAAATGATATAATCTTAAGATTCCCACAAACGACACTAGTTGAAGGAATCAAAATCTGTCTCACACGCGCATGACTAAATTAACAGCCTTATTTCATTTCCATGACTCAACAGTAGCCTAAAACTTTCAGCCTTGTCCCTCATAGTGCAACCCCTTCACACATGATAGGGTATGGGGTACCTGCAAATACCCTGCAACACCTAAGTTACGATTTTTGTTAGAACGGGGTTAAACAAAGCATAATGGTCAATAATAGAGAAAATTATTTTTACAGAAACACAAAGAGAGAGAATGAGAGACAGAAAATTGTGAGGAGCTTGGAGAGTGTTTGCTATATATTTCTTTTTCCTTTTTATGTCCTCTATTGGGCTCCTCACGTTTACTGTCGGTGCTTCCATTTCTAGCTGCCTCCAGTTACATTGTTTTCCCCTTCTAGAATAACTTCCCTAAGAAGTTTAAGGTCATTCCTCCCTTACTGCTTTTTGCCTCGAATTCCCTCATTATTTTTTGCATAAAGTTTATTGCCTCCATAATCGACTAGTCTCCTCCTTTCACCTGTGGTCGCTCTCTATCATAGCTTCGAGAATTTTGAACTACTTTCCTTCGTTTTCTCTCAACCCTCCCTTTGAACTTTTATTGTGTTTTTTCCTTGCAATGTAAACAAATGATGGGCTAGGTTTGAGGTTGAAAATGGGCTAAGTTTTAATCTAGCGAGTCTTTAATAAGGCCTTATGGCTTGAACCTGAGCTGGGATAGCTCAGAGATTTATGAGGTATTGGGCTATGCTTGGGCTTGAATATGCGAATTCACTTCTTGAGATTATATAGTTGATATTGAATTTTAAGTGTATTAGAGAATATGCAAAATAGAAAATAATTTTTTTTAAATATAAAAGAAAATTAACTTTCATTTATCATAAAAATCAATCACACGTGGCTTTCGGAGAATGCGCAATTATAGGCTAATAACCAAAACAACTAGTTTACTTAGGATGATTGTTTTTTGATCTGAAGTCTGAATTTAACTTATTCTCAGACTTCATATCTTTTTATGATAATTTTTTTTTTACTTAAGACTTAATATAAGAGATTTTTATCTGAATGAAAAAGCTAAAAACTCAAGCTTTTTTCTGAATATAAATATCTGAATCATTTATTACTCTTTTAATTCTCTTAAATACCCTTATAAAAAATTCATTTATAATCAATTTGTACATAACTTGATATTTTAATTTTGAAACATTATTATTTATTTTTAATTTTATATTATGATTATCCATATATTTTTAAAATTATTTTATGGCCATTTAGTTTATTTATATATCAAATTGTTAAAAAAAACTTCTTCCCAATTATACATATTTAAATAAATTAAATTCATATAATTTTGTATACAAATACTTTTATGGTATAAAATAAAATCACAAGTAAAAATATAAAAATAATATATATAAATAATAACATATGTATAAAACTATTAACTTTTAGATATTTCAATTTAAATATTAAAATAAAAAACAATCATATTCTTTAGATTTTCATATTCGGACATATTCAGATTTCAGAAAAAAGAATAATAATCATTCTTTTAGTGAAAATAGTTGTTGCCTTGCTTACTTCTCAAAACTTTCTTCATTTTAAAAAATTTAAAATTAATCACGTATTTTTTTAATTTTGAAAATAAAAACAAAAAATTCAAAAATAAATATATTTATCAATACGGTTCTAAATAAAATTCTTCTCGTAGAGCAATTGATGAGGGTAAAACTACGTCAATATTTTTAGCAGTCTTAGTCAAAATTTTGATTTTGATTCCGCAGCCAACAATACTGTTAAAAATTAATGTGCCCTTTGTTTAGAGATTCATATTTAAGTTAATATATTTTGGGTTCTGGAAGCTTCTTTCAAAATATCTGATTTAAATAATATATGTCTAAAAAATTAAGCAAAAAATGTAAATAATTTAATTAGTTGACGAACACAAAGGTGTGGTCCAAATTGTAGCCCATGATAACCTCAGCCGCTCTTATGCTCGGTAAAGTGTTTGCTGCATTTCATACTTCTCAAACTTAGATTTCATCTTTTTGTTTCCAAGATCTCAGATCTTCCTACTCTTATGGATACCGTGAAGCTGATCATTGACACTCTAGCTGGATTTGGGGCGTGCACTGCAGAGTCTACTAAGAACATCCGAGATCTCGATAAGAACATCAAATCATTGAGAGACGCAAAGAGTAGACTCGATAGCGTCGTCAAAGATGTCAAGGAGAGGGTGGGCAAAGAAGGTAAACGCTACCAAATTCTACACCAAGTCGAAAACTGGTTGGCAGGAGCAGATAGCTTAATAAAGGAAGTGAATGACGTTTTGCAGAAAGGTAATGAAGAGATCCAGAACAAATGTTTGGGAAGTTGCTGTCCAAAGAACTGTGTAGCCAGCTACAGGCTTGCTGAGAAAGTAGTTGAGATGATTGTTCATGTAAAGGAATTAACCAGCGAAGGAACTAATTTTGATGTCATTTCTGCAGAAAGACCACCACTACCTCCGCAGATTGAGATACCCTTGGAGAGGACAGTGGACATGGACTCTAAAGAAAGTGAAGTTTGGGAATGGGTAGTAGATGATAGTGTTGACATTATCGGCTTATGTGGGATGGGAGGCGTGGGCAAGACCACCCTCTTAAAGAAACTTTACAGTAAGTTATCCAACAATACACACAATTTTGATGTCGTAATCTGGGTTACAGTGTCCAGTGAAATGAACCCAGAAAAAATCCAAAATGTCATAAGAAATAAATTAGAGATCTCAGATGATGAATGGAAAAGACTGGATGAGAATGATAGAGCTGGAGAAATTGCTACAAAGTTAAGCAGCAAGAAGTTCGTGTTATTACTAGACGACGTGTGGGGTCCAATAGAGTTAAATAAAGTGGGGATTCCTCTTCCTAATGATCTAAATAGATCTAAAATTATACTTACGACCCGATTTGAGGAAGCATGCAATTATAGTATGGTTGTTTGTAGGGTTTATAAAGTGAAGTGCTTGTCAGAAGAAGCAGCCTGGGAGTTGTTTCGGCAGATGGTGACTGAAGATGTTTTAAACTCTCATCCTCTCATACCAGCACTTGCTAAGACCGTTGCCGAGGAATGCGAGGGTTTGCCACTAGCTCTGGTTACTATTGGAAGCGCTATGCGTATTAGGAAGAGCCCTGAGCGTTGGCGTGATGCGATTAAGACATTGAAGAACTATCCATCCAAGTTTACAGGTATGGGAGATTTGGTCTTTCCTAAGTTGAGGTTTAGCTATGATAGCTTGACTGTTGATATCCATAAATTTTGTTTCCGTTATTGTTCCATCTTTCCGGAGGACCATAAAATTAGGAAAGATGAACTTATTGAACTCTGGATTGCAGAAGGAGTTTTAGATAATTATTATAGTTTAGATGCTGCACGACGTCAAGGACATGATATTATAGAGAGTTTGATACTTGCATGTCTGTTGGAGGCAGTTGAAGATTGTGAACATCATATTAAGATGCATGACATCCTCCGTGATCTGGCTTTGTATTTAGCTTCTGAAAGTGATGACAAGATGTTGGTGTATAAAAATGAAGAATTGATTAAAGAAGATGGGATTGGTGAATGGCAGAAGACCGTAAGGCTATCACTTTGGGGTGCTCCTATCAAACTTGTCCATAAAAAACGGTCTTGCCCTCGTCTAATAACTTTTCTTGCCAGAAATACTGATTTAGAGACATTTCCAAATAATTTCTTTCAATCTATGCATGCCTTGAAGGTTTTGGATTTGCAAGGCAATTCTTTCTTAAGTAAGCTTCCTCATGAAGTGAGTAAATTGCTTAAGTTGCAATATCTTAATTTGTCGGATTCATGTATAGAAAAGCTGCCCATTGAAGTCAAGAATTTAACACAACTCAAGATTCTACTTTTAGATGGTACACAGCAACTTGAGGTTGTTCCTAAAGGAGTGATATCAAGTCTTTCATCACTACAAGCATTCAGCAGGTTGTCAACAACATATAAGCCATTGCATTATCATCACTTCTGGGACACGATTTTGTTACAGGAGTTGGAGCGCTTGGAACATATAGAAGACATCGGTCTCACCTTGTTTACTCCTAAATCTGTCCATCAATTGAAATCATCTCCCAAGTTACAGAGTTGTGTTAAAAGACTAATAGTCAACGACTCGGACTCGCTCCCACTTGACATATCTCTTTCAACAGTGAATCCTGCTGGCTATTTCCAGAACCTGCATGATTTATACATTCAAAACTGTTCGGTAAAAGATTTGACTTGCCTCATACAGGTTCCATGCCTTCGATTTGTTTTCGCAGATAGCTGTCTCTTGTTGGAAGAAATAATTTCTGGTGACTTTGGTGGCTCGTCGGGAATTGAAGAGAATCTCATATTGAAACATCTTAAGCAATTAAATCTTCGTAATCTCCCACGTCTAAAGAGCATATGCCGCCAAATTATGTCCTTTCCTTCCCTTGAAATGATGTATGTAGCGAAGTGCCCAAATCTAAGAAAACTCCCACTTAAATCTGTGCTTGATTCAAAGGGCAATACTTCAACATCAATAATAGGAGATGAAGACTGGTGGAATCAGTTGGAGTGGGAGGATGAAGATAATAAGCATGTTTTCAGTTCAAGATTTTGGGCACGCAATTATTTTAATGAGCCAAGTTATACATACGAAGCAACAATATGCAGACACAGGTATATTCAAACCCATTCTGGATCTACTAGTTTTGTCTAGCTTAATTTATTATTAGATAGTGGACGTAAGTTATTTTCTTACTAAAAGCTTCATATTCATTAGATACTTTACACATTTTATATTTTAAAAGATTTTTGTCTTCATAGAATAAAGGCATTTATTTTCCAGATGGGTCATTTTTATTTTATCTTTTATATATATATATATATTAACTGTTAAGTTTACTGTTGAGTTAAAGTGATCTAATACCATGTTAAATTTTTCATTTTACTTAAACTAATAGGTGTGGTTCAATATTAGTTCTATCATTCAATATTCATTAAATATAATATGTTTGGGATATGATACCATTTAGTTAAATATTGGGCTAAGGAAAGATATTAATATAGGCAAAGGAATATGTCATACAAAGGGAATTAAATTGCTGAATCAAGAAAGTGAAGGAACATAAATAATTAATCATATAGCTGAATCAAGAAAGTGAAAGAACATATATAATTGATCATATAAGTAAATAATAAAGAAACACATATCACTACGGCTTAAGTTCAGTTCTTAATTCGGCTTCATTTTCAATTCTATTAATTGAAATGGGGGATAGCCCTATAAGCATTCATCTTCTTCAATCCTTCACTTTTCAAAAAGCCTATGACATGAAAAAATCAAAGTTAATCACATAGATAATATAATCAGTAGAAAGTTTACAATTCATCTCTTACATAAAGTAAACTTGAAAAGTAATTCATTTAATAATTCATGGTTAATTTCTAAATTCATAAAACTTTCTAGATTTAAACTAAACATAGAGATAAACAAATCTGACAAATTTTTTAATTTTATGAGACCTTTAGGTATCTTAGATAATTCATAAAACTGGCCTTTTATAGAGAACTGAAAGTTTTATGGAGAACTGAAATTTCTAACTTGAATAGGTATTTTCAAATTTTCATAATAATTCAAATAATCAATATCTTTTGTTGAAACCATTTTTAAGCAGACCTTTGAAATGTTTATTTTAACATTTATAAACCTGAGAATCAAAGCCAGAGCAAATCAAGTGCAAAAGTGTTTAAAATCCTCTCCTTTTTACTGCAAACTCTAGGTTTTCATCACCAACATCTTAAAACACTAACCTTTCTACAAAATAACTCAATAAACATCATGAGAAAGATGAACTATATTGAATGAAACTTTCAATTTTGTTAAAGCATTGGATTGATTTTTCTTCCCTCTCTAAATTTCTCTCTAGAGTTTTTTACACTTGTCAACATTCTTTCTATTTCAATTTCCATTAATGAAATCACAATAGCAACTCTATCTAGCTTAGAAATTATGAAAGTTACCCATTTTTTCTCTCTTGCTCTTCAACCAGCCCCCATTTTAGTCTCTTCTTCATTCTTCCTCTCCCTCTTTCAATTCTGGTTACTTACTCTTTCTCTTCTATATATTATTCCTGTTCCTTTTTTCTTTTTCTTTTTATTTGCATATTAAACAAAGGGGTAGTCTTGTTTAATAAGTGTGGGTTGTGCTTTGGGCTGATAGCAGGGGTTTATAGGGTGGGGTGTTATAGTTTAGGTTTCTTGTTGACTATTTGTCTGAGGGCATCTTTTCATACGTTCTTTTCATACGTACATACGTACATACGTATATATATATTGATTAATATGTTTTTAATTTTAATGGAGATACGGGACGCATCAAATCAGGGCATATAAATTCCATCCTCACCCTATTTGAAAACGGGTATCATGGATTGATCCCGCCCCTATATTATAACACTTCATTCCATCCCAAACAGGTGGGATCCCTCCAGGTCCCTATAGCGACTGATTTTTTTACCATCCCTACAAAACACAGAAGCTGCCAGACTTCTCGATCCATTTCATCAATTTCAAATATTTGTTTTTTTGTGATCTTCATACAAATACAATCATGCATTTTGTGATCTAAATCTAGACATATATTCTTATTGTCTCTTGAAAATGCATCCATTTCATATGTTTCGAATATTTGTTTTATGTGATCATGATCCCCATAGAATCAGGCATCGTGTGATCTCAATCTAGATATATATTCTGATTTGATCTTGAAATTCCATCGTCAGGGATGAGAGTGGCAGATACGAATACAAAGTTGTTGACTTGCCCCCCTATCAACCATCATTGTAAGTCCCATATAAATATTTTTTGCAGTCAAATTTTTGGTTTTTTGGGAATTATATGTATATTTAATGCTGAATTTTTTGTTTCATAAATATAATTATACTATTTTTTTTTTCTTTTTCATTCTTTTGTATTCGTAAGGGAGGCAAGCACAGATGCATGCTGTATCTTATGATTCATAAATGCCTGATGAACGACCGTACATTGAGGGAGTTTATAAATACGAAGGGTTTGAGCTCTGCAATCTATTTGGAGATTATCGGTGGTAGAGTACTGGCTCTTTCTAGATTTTAGAGGTGTGTTTTATTGAAGTCTTTTATGCTTCCGGACCCAGTATGAATCTTTTGAAATCTCCAACTAGTATTCCTTTGGATGAAAAAAAAGAAAAAAAAAAAAAACTGTATGTTTTGGATTCTCAACTTTTTCCTTCTTCTAAACTGGAATCTGTGGCTTGCGAACCGTACTTTGTGCTTGCTGTAACTTTGGAATTTGGATCCCCTCAATGTGACTATTGTATTAGTTGAAATTTATTCATCTTTCATATATAATTTTATAGACCAGTGAGGCTGTTATATTTGAACCCCATTCACTTCTACTGTGCATTAAAATATGTTTCTTAGCATATGCCCATGGCTACATGAGTAAGAATTCCAGTTTTTTCTTTTCTAGATTTAACTTCTTTTATTGTTATACACATCATCTATCATATTTGAAATTAAAATATCTTGATTTTGACTTCTAAGATTGATGCACTAAATTAAATTAACTTTTAGACCTTTCTATATGTGTCACTTTGGAAATGATTTGAAATTAAGATTTTCCCTATTGCTGTTTTTTGTATAGGTCTTCATGGAGAAGATAGTAGAATTAGGAAGACATCGAATTGTTTAAATATAATATTTTACCGAAACAATTCTGCTTTTGATTGTAAATGTTTTTCTAAATAATTTATTGATTACCATTTTGGTGGGTTGCATGTCAAGTGTCAACTAGCTAGTTACCTGTATTTGAATACAGGATTGAGAAAAGTTGAAATAATTATATATTGTGTAAAGCTGTGGACTCCGGGTGTTTGTAATTGTGGCATGTCGTCTTCCATATATTTATGTTTGCCTTGCGTTTGAGTGAAAAATGAGTGTTCATGTAGTATTACTAGTGACTACTATGCAGTATTGTGAAACTAAATGAACCCCAAATACTGTTTTCTTGTTTTGTATATTCTTGTATTCCTAGTTATTGATATATACTTCATTTTTCATCTTGCGTAGATTTGCTTTATATATATTTTATTCACACACCTAGTTTCAATTTATAATGAACAGTTTCTGTATTAATATTAGGCATGCTTCTTAAAAACTGCAAAAAAGGAAATTAGTCAGAAAATCAGTTTCTCTATTTGTTTCTGTCTTGTTTTTGTTTTAGTTTTGCTTTACAAATATTTTAACGTTTGATGCTGTTGCTTACGAAGTTCGTGTAAATTAAGGATGTAGTTAAATTTTATGCCATTTGTAGTGCTAAAATCCCAAAGAGGTTTAGAAAGTGGTTGAAAAGGTTCTTACAACGAATGCAGTCAAATAATATTAAAAGCGTCATTCAACCACTTTCAGTTTCTCCCGTCCCAGGAAATATTGACTGGTGCAACATCGATGTTTTTGATGAATTTTCTGATGGCTTAGGCTTTGTTCGTTTCCGTTTTCGTTTCCCGTTTTCTGTTTTTAACGTTTTGAAAATCAGGGGATAACTGTTCCTTTTTGTTCCCAAATTACATTTTCAGAAAACATATTTTATTCCGTTTTTGTCCCTGATTTTATCCCCAATCTACAAACAGTTTCCCTATTTTGTAAATCGTTTTTCACTCCTCTGCATATTTCCTCCCGTTCTCCACCGAATACAACCTCAGAACAGCCGTCTCCTGCCTTGCCACCATCGCCTCCTCCTCTCCTTTCCTTCTCCATCGGCGCCTGGGCCTTTCTCGGCCTCATCGCCTCTCCTCTCACCTCGTCATCTCTGCTCATCTTCGCCACCGTCAAAAGCAGAACAAGCGTAGTAGCCTGTCTCCATCGTCGTCGCCGCCGTCACCAGCCTCGACATCAGCCGCTTGCCCAGCAGCGACGGGCCTTTCTCAGCCTCACCACCTCTCATCTCGCCTCTTCCTATCTCCTCTCCTTCGCCACTGTCGCCGATCTGCTAAGCTAAAACCCGGTTGTGTGAGGTAACAATTGTTTGAATATATTGGTTTTTTTTGTGTAATTATACAATGAAAAATAGTTGAGATTGGTGTGTTTGCTTGTGGTAGTGGATGTTGGTTGGTCAATATTGGGCGGATTGTTGCTGAATTGATTTGTTTTTCTGTGTATAAAAATGATGTTGATGGCTGAATTGAGGTGATTTACCTGTGGAATGGTAGTGTGGTGATACTGGTTGTGATGTTTAGTTAGGTAATCTGTCTGGATTTAGGGTTGGTTTGAGCAATTGCGAATTTGTGAGAGTGATATGAGGCTAACTGCAACAAACAGTGGTTGAATGTCAATTTACAGGTGAATTTCACTCCTATTCCTGTGCTATTATTTGTGTTCGTTCCATCATGAAATCCAAGTTTGAATTAATGCACTATGCTGCTGGAAGGTTTTAGTGCTAAGCATTCCTTTTAGTTTGTTCTTGGAACTTAAGCATTATTTTTTATGTTGTTACCTTGAGTATAATGGCTACATAACAGCATCTTTGCCTATTTGACCAAGTTTTTTGGTATTTGATTTTTGAAAGGCGTTTC
>SNVD02004978.1:0-20957 GCA_013180625.2 Boswellia sacra
AATGAGATTGCAGCTATAATTGGAAACATTATTATTGTAAACTAATAATTTTAGTTGATACTAATAGTGTTAAGAATCGAGAATGAATGTAGTAGTTTCTGTCAAAAGCGATATTTTTCTTAAACAAAAATAGTGAAAATGCTTATGCCAAAGATTCTTTGAAGAAGAATTGGGGTGCATTCTCTAATTCTTACGCAATATTTTTTAGTCATTTTTCACATGATTGTCTAGTATTGACTAGTTTTGTGTTCATACTTACAAAAAAGTTTCTGAAAATAGTGCCAAGTATCTAATTTAAAGAATGGGCAGAGGTAATTAAAGCAATGTATGGCCACAAAAGATGAGTTAAATATGAACTTATTTGTCTTCTATAGCCAACATAACAATGTAATTTTTTTGATGCCAAGGAACTAGGCATGGGTAGTGCGTTGAAGACTTTATGTGGTCAAGCTTTTGGACATAGAATTGGAACTCAAATGTACACTGGTATCTTCTGTTTATTCTTAGTTTGTCTAACTCTTTCCCTCCTATGGATCGACATGGGAAAGCTTCTAGTTTTCATAGGACCAAATCCCCAAATTTCACAAAAAGTTGGTAAATTCTTAATCTGGATTGTTCCATCACTCTTTGCTTATGCAACTCTTCAGCCATTTGTTCGATACTTTTGATACAAAGCTTGACAATTCCTATGTTCTTGAGCTCCCGTGCCAGTCTTTGTATGCATATACTTCTTTATTGGGCTTTAGGCTTCAAGTCTAAACTAGGTAACCTTGGAGAAGCAGTAGCAATTGATATATCATTTTGGTCGAATGTGACTTTCTTGGGATTATACATGAAGTACTCTTCTGCTCATGCGAAAACTTGAGTTTCAATTTCCATGGAATTGTTTGAGGGAATTAGAGAATTCTTTTGGTTTGCTATCCCTTCAGTAGTAATGATTTATATACTGATAGTCATTTTTGTTTTGTTGGTTAAAGAATGAGTTTCATGTCCTCTTTATGAGAAATCCAAACTTTCATTTGTATTTTAATGTTTGTAATTGCAGCCTAGAATGGTGGTCATTTGACCTACTTATCTCGATGTTAGGGCTCTTTCCCAATCCACGTCTTGAAACATTAATGCTATCTATATGGTATGTTTATCTGATAGTTCTTCGGGTTCCAATATACATCCTCCGAAAATATTAAAGTTTAAAGGGTCCTTTGACACAATAGTCTATGATTTTAATCCTGTAACTGCAAATTAAAAGGGAAAATATAAGGCTTGATCCGCGTGCAATAAAATGTGAGGCTCTTGCATATGAGGATGCAAGATTAAACTATTGTTAAGCCCACATGTACTAACTCAAGCTTTTAGGTTAAATAATAAACTTAATGAAAGAGAAAGTCTTAGTAAGTCAAATATATTACATCATTATCTTCGATAGTATATCCATCTTATGAATAATTTTCAATTGTCCATCGATTTTCACCTCTCAATTGTTCTATATTTAAGTGAAAGGATGTATATAACTAAGCATAAAAATGCCGTACATTTGTCATACTAAAGAAACTTCTGTTAATTGAAAGAGATTGACATTGCGAATTGTCATCTATAGGAATCACAATATTTATTCTCAAATCAAGATAAAAATGATCTTTGTTGTCAAAATTCTCTAAGCAGTCTTAACACTCTTTGAACCCTATATATGATACAACATGGACTTGGTGTTGCTAAAAGTTTTGTTCTAACAATTATATACATATATGCAATGCTTAATAGTTGATTCTATATTTACTAAATTAACCTTTGCGTATTTCCTAGTACAAGAGTTTCAAACAAAGTGGGAGTTGGGAACCCAAAGAAGGCCCGTGTAGCTATCTATGTTGGGATTTTTTTAACAATTAATGAGACCATTATTGTAGGCTCAACCCTCTTCGCTTGCCAGCAAGTTTTTGGTTACGTTTTCAGTAATGGGAAGGAAGTTGTGGATTATGTCACAATCATGTCTCTTAATAATTGAGAGCATAACTGAAGTCCTTGCTGGTTAAATTTGTTAAGTTTTGTCACTTTTTTAAAAACTTAAGCTTGTAGACGTGGGCTTAACATTTATACTTTATTCTTTAATCTAATATGCAAAAGTTTAAGCTTGTAAATGTGAGCTTAACATTTATACTTTATTCTTTAATAAAATTGGCTTCTTCCACCATTAAAAATTTGTGAGAAGTATTCCTTAAACTTCTACCAGAAATCTGTCTTACAATTGAAAGTTTTTGATGGATATTAAAACCAACTTGATTTTCCAGATAATTAATAAAAAATAGGATTTTGCTTGATTCTATGTGTAAAGTGCTTAATTTACTATTGTTTTCTTTATCAAGAGTTGCAAGCGGATGCGCGTGGCAACATATAAGGGCGTTTGTGAATCTTGGGGCCTTTTATCTTTGTGGAATTCCAATTGCTACCACTTTAGGTTTCTAGTTAAATATAGAAGGAGTAGGCATTTAGGTTGGAGTACAAGCTGGTGCTTTTACGCAAATTGTTCTGCTTGGTATCATAACAAGTACAAATTGGCAAAAACAGGTTTATTACCGTTCTTTAACCCTTTGAAAGCAGCATATTTTACTCAATCCTAAAATTCACATCAACTATTTCAACGAGAAATTAAGCAACTATCATGATCACAACCAAAATCCCAAAAACTTGAGATAACGAGGGCACTTAGGATTGCTGTGCTATAAAAAATTGTTGTGAAAAAGTGTTATAGGAAAAATTAGCTATTAACTATGTTATTTCAAAAAATTATAGAGTGTTTGGTAAAATAGATTTTCAAAATTATTGTGTTGTCAAAAAATTATGAACATGTTTTTGGTAAATTTGATTCAAACTCTCATATCAATATAGATACTAAAATTTACTTCATTTTGTTAAAAAAAATTACGGTTATTAATATTTAAGTTATTTAAAAATAGATATAAATGATAATATTAATAAAGGAAAATAATTAAATTTATTGTTTTACTACTAAGAATAATAAAATAAATAAAATAAGATTTAATCTCATTAGATAATCAGCTATTGGCTGCCAGTGACGTGATGCATTTATTGACATTGCCACCACAATCAGGATCGTCGTTGGACGTCCCCTATTGATCTGTTGGGACCTCTTCGTTATTTGAGTCAACAATTGGTGCGATTGGAAGGTTAAAGTTTTGGCATATGAAACTTTAACCAAAAACTTTAACCATTCGATCCTACAAATTGCTGACTCAAATGTTAAAGGTGTCAACAGATTTAGAGAGAGCATCCAATAACAATCCCAACAGACTTGCTAACTCAAATTGCTGCGACTTTAGGTTTCTGGGTGAAGATAAGAGGAAGAGGCCTTTGGATTGGAGTACAAGCTGGTGCTTTTAAGCAAGTTGTTATCTTTGGTATCATAACAAGTTATACAAATTGGGAAAAATAGTTTTGTTATCCTTCTCTAACCCTTTGAATGCCACATCTTTTATTTAATCCTAAAATTTCCATGTTTCAATGAGAAATATATCAATTGTCATGATCACAACCAAAATCCCAAAAACTTTAGATACTATATAAGTCATGATAGATGAGCTAAGGTGCAGTGATGTGTGAAAGAACTATAAATAATAAATCCTACATAAGCAAGTATATAGTTCTTTTGGGTGAAAGTCAAAGAAATGATTGTACAGGATTTGGTGCAAAAAGGATAATATCAGTTAAAAGAAAAACGATTACTAAAATAAATTCTTAACTCGTTTGACACTAATTAATGATGTTTCAAATTTATGGTTTGCCTTGTTATATATGGAGTCTCATTTTTGTAAAGGTTGTCTCATCTTAATTGCAGGCAATTAAAGCAAAGGAGAGGATATTTGAAAGGACGTCCTTTAATAGATAATGGAGGCATATGAGTGAGCAAATCAAGTCAATCTTGATGAACTATTTTCTAATTTTTCCTATTGTAAGTAGAGGTGGAATCGGGACTGGCTGGGGGCAGGGATGCCATCCCTATCCCCATCCCCAATTAAAAAATCAATCCCTATCCCTTATTAATCCTCAAGTTTTTAAATCAGGGATGGGGAATCCCCAAAATCGAAATGCACCCCCATCCCGATCCCTAAACCCATTTACTTGTTAACAGTTTAAAATTTTAACTTTCAAAATTTATACTTCCAAATAAAACATATTTTAAATTGCAACTATAAACCTCAAACAACATACCTACAAATATGTATTAATAAATCTTTAGACGATCAACATCCTTAAAATAACAAAATATCAACATTCTATTACAAGCACTAAAAATAACATTTTATTGTTCCAAAATGAATATATATATATATAGCTCTCCCACATAACTGTGCTTTCTTCTCAAAGATCTTCACTATCTTACACAAAAACAATTATTTGTTTAAATAAATAATAAAGATGTAATTGCAAAAGTGTTAATAAAATTAGAAAATAACATAAAAACAATTACCTTGTCATTGTCACTAACATATAAAGAATAAGGATCATCATCAGCATCTTTATCTTCATCAAAAGATGTGGGGCATCCAAAATCATTTGTAGAAGAACCTAATTTGAAAAGTAATAAAAAATTCAAATAAAGTAGCATGATAATTAAAAATAAGTATAAAATGTTGTAAATTAAAACAATTACCTCGCAAATAAGCCCATAACCAACTATTAGAACACATCAAAGTCTCTACTCTTCTTGGGTGATGACTATTATGCCGATTGCTCAAAAATCTCCTACTAGTACTAAATGCAGACTCGGAGGCAACAGTAGATACTCGAATAGCTAGAACACCTCTTGTAACCTCGGCTAATATGGGATACTTACTACCATTTACTTTCCACCAACTCAATATATCAAAATCATTTGTCGTAGGCAAAACTTTTTAATCCAAGTAAGTATCAAACTCAGTTTTTGAAACCCCACTATCACTAGATTTAACGAACAATTCAAATTTAATCATGCGTTCAGCTTTCCTACTAGAATTACTTATTGGTAGATGAGAAGATAAAAGTGCTATTGAAGAAGCATCATTTCAAAAGTCTTTTTATTCTTCTTTTTGGTGTCATACTCATTTACCAAATCCAAACTCCTAACTCTCTCAATATGGAAAGAAGCCTCTTCATCACCAAAGATCATGGGAAAATAGTACTCAACCAATTTCATTTTATACCTAGGATCCAACATCGTTGCCGTTGCCATTACTCCATGGATCATTTGCCAATATTTATCACACTTTGATATCATATTAGATGCCATTTTTTTTAATTTCAAAATAAGAAGATTCAAGCCAATAAGATAATGACAATCTAATCTCACAAACTTGTAGAAAAAATAAATTAGTTGTAGGGTACTTACTCCTAGAGAACATTTCAGTGACTTCATAAAACAACTTCAAATTTTCCTCTAAGACCATGACTAACTCCCAATCATTGTCAATTGGCAAATTCTTAAATTCTGGATGGCGTTGTTTCAAAGGAGAGAAAACAATTCTATATGGTACACTAGTAAGCATTAGATATGTAAAGTTCCATCTTGTTTTACAATCAAAATGTAACTTTTTATTAGCAGAAATCTTTAATTTCTTCATAACATCCTCAAATTTCTTAATTCTTTTTTGTGTTACTATCCAATATGCTACACATCCACATATCCTATCAATCCCCTCACCAATGACATCTAAACCAACCTTTACAAGCAAATTTAATATATGTGCAGAACAACGCATATGAAACAATGTCCCACCCAAAATTAGATCTTTAGAAGAAAGTTGTCTAACAAATAAGTAACCATGAGATCATTAGTGCTACAATTATCAACAGTTAATGTAGACAACTTACGATCAATGTTTAAGTCCATCAAACACCGATACAACCCTCACAAAGCTACGTAGTTAGATGTGGACAAGGCACGTATACAAACCTACAAGATTATATTAAAAATGATTATAAACAAATTTCTTACAGTAATACAATAAAGAATCAATATGATATTAACAAAAAGAAGCTAAAGAAATTGTACCTCATTATACGACTTTGTAAAGCCCAAGAATCATCAATAAATTGTGTTGTCACCACCATGTATCCTCTCGTTTGGTTGCTAGCTATCCGTATATCAGTTGTAATAACAATCCTACTCTTGTTATTTGCAATCAACCTATTAAGCTTTTCCTTCTCTAGCTTATAGATTTGAAAATTTTCATTTCCGATTGTTGACCGACACATCGGCTTGAATAATGGGTAAAAAGATTTACAAACTCTTCTAAATCCTTCATGTTCAACTGCACCTATAGAATACTCATGCAAAATGATCATAGCAGCAATTTCCCTCTTTGTAACATCAGGATCATAACTATATGCTTCTAATGTGGTCTTTCATTCATTTGTTTTGGCCCCTATAAAAAATATTGCTTAATGTCTTTTTGATTTCTCTTAAGACAAGTTTTCAAGTGGTCATACAAGTGTCTTGTCCCATCGGTAGGTCTTTCCACAAGTTTACTGTTGCAATAATTATAAATAGCCAAAATGCCGTACAAAAAAATTTATGGGATCAAACAACTTCTTTCTTGCATACTCTTGTTTTTCCTCTTCTGATATATAGAAACTTTCACCTACTCTTATCATCTCATCTCTCATGTCTTGGGAACTCCATGATTGATTACTTAGATTTTATTTTATCTATTGAAAAAAAAACTTATTCATTAAATAAAGAAAGTCATCATAATTTGTGATATGCACTAATTCATAATCATTTATCTAATTTAATATAATGGTTAGAAATTATTAGACTACTATTAAAAGCATAACTACTTTCTAGCCATTCTTTCAATATATATTTAAAATATTTTAATGAATCAATGATTAAAAGTGTTGTTCAAATATTTTAAACAAAAACTTCCGGGTTATCTTTATTTATTTCCTTTCGACCCCACCGCTAATGAACTTTGTTATTTATTTCACTTCAAGTTGCGACCCTGGCCACTAGCTTGTTTACTTGGATTTTATATTAAGAAACAATTAAATATATAAATATATAATCTTTTACTAGCACAATGCAGCTCCTCAACAAAGCATGAAGCAATTAACTATATTAAAAATAAAATGTACCATTTGATTTCATTGTTTATTCAATTCAAATTCAATTTGGTTCAGCTTTTAGTACTAATTAATGACATAATATATAATTTTTTTTCTTGAGCCTATTGCTTTTATTAATTAAATATTTTATGTTGTACTAATATTTAATCTACAAAGGTATAGTCAATGGAGTTTAATTAATGAAATAGTAAGTAGAAAATCACAATGTTACGTACAAGTGAGAACCTGAAATTGAGAACACCGAAGCTAGACCATGAGATGTTATTCATCCACTTCTTGACTCTTCCTCACCCAATCCTAGCAGACCTCTTTCTTCCTCTCTCACAGATCACTATGCAAACTAGTAGCAACAATATCACAATTCACGAATGGAAAACAAATGAGTTTGTGCATGCTAGGGTTTTGATTTTTTGTTAGCAAAAGCAAGGCAGACAAATGTGGGCTAGGCTGCGCTTGGGTTTTATTAGAGTATGCTAGACATTATGTTTTAAAAGAGAGGAGATAGCAATGGTCTAAGTGTTAAATTACTAAAAATATATATATATATATATATATTTTTTTTATTTTATTTTCGAGGAAGAGGTCGAGCTAGGCTTGGATCACAATCCCCATTCTGATCCCTATTTAATTTCAGAGAAAATTGTCATCCTCATCCCCACCCCATTCCTCATTTTTAGTTCCTCATCCTTGGCTCAAACAGGTTAGGGAATTGCGGGGACCTATCCCCATGAGGATTGGTTCCACCTCTAGTTGTAAGTGTGAAATATTGCTCGTGAAAATTGGGCTGAGCAAAGAGATAACTTAGCTAAGAGGGTTCTCTTCTCGATGTAGCATTAGTAGGTGATGAAAAGAAGGAATTTCATAATTCATATAATGTGCTTGAGCCATGGCAAGAAAAGCCTACCCTCTGTAGTAGCAGTACTAGATCATTTTTCTTGATAAAATACCCCAATAAGATGTATCTTTTGCTTCTTGGGTTTTTCAATTTGCCCTTTTTAAGCCATGAATCATAGACTTGGCAAACTTTAATTAACATGTTGAATATCATCTAAGCCACTATAAGAACGGGTAAAAATGATCATGAACTATTCCACAGTAACCATACTTAAAAACAGATTAGTAATGAAAGTTTTAAGGATGTTGAGAAGATATAAATACATTTAAAAGTAATTGATAATAATTATGATTTTATGGAGAAAAAGCATGTAAATATATTTTAGTGAATATTCACAATAACCTTCATGTTAATGTTGATGCTGGTGTCAAAACCTATTGAGTCCCTGTTCCTTTTGGCACAAGCCATTTGCCTATATCATATGACTTACATTAATTTCCTATTTTTTAAATTCTTGTGGGATCATTCTGAAATAAATCATGTAAGAGATCAATGACTAATTAATTCTTCTGAAAATTGGGTAAAATTTAAGTGTAACAGCTCAAAATGATTTAGTTGAACTAGTCCAGCTAAAACTGTGCCAAAATTTCAAGTCCTTACTTAAGTTTCCCGGCATTCTTCGAAGTATCACATTCTAAATATTCAAAAACTACAAGAGAGTATTTATGCTGGCAAATAATCTTGATGAGATGAACGTATTTGCAGCTAGAAATACTAAGCTCGCTACCAGAGTTTTAAGAAGACATTCTTTCCCTTGAATTCAAGCAAATAACCCACAACAACCAGTGGGTTTGAGCTTCCATCCATACAAGAATGCACTTTAAATAAACTTCCTACCTAAGCTTCATATTGCTCCGTGGCAATATCAGGGGCAATAGGCAAAAGACCCAGACAATGTGCTGTGCTGTGACTACCTGCAAACAAACTAAGTTTAGCACCCATGTGAAGTCAGAAAGAAATGATTGTAAGCATGTTCTTCTAAAAGAGATTAAGGGCATGGTTCAGAATGGTCTTAAGGTTCCATAAAAGAGCATTTATTGATTCATGAACCTTATCGAAGGCTACAAATGCCATAGTTTGCACAAAAAAGCAAAACAGGAGATCTTTTGTAAATCTGAAAATCAAGACCAGCTTCCCCATGATTGAGGCAATAATGAGTTAAGCTTTTCCACAATCGTGTTCAGAATAGAGATAGATGTGAGAAAAATAAATGGAGAAATTGTGTTTAGGATGATCGGTATGGGTAAGATGGTATAGCAGTGCCTCATGTAAGAACTCCCATCCATATAAATGGAGGAAAAGCCTAGTACAAGAGAGGAAAACAATCCTTGATACCAACCCAAACGTTATTCTTTCCTTTGAAAGTATGTTATTCAACGCTATCCATCAGCCATAGCTATCAGTTATCTTATTACTACTTTTAGGATACTTGTCTTGACTAAAGCTCCAATTCTAAAGTTTGGGCTTTGAACCAGATTGAAATGAGCTTGGATCAAAAGCCACGATAATAGGAAATGCATAAATTATTGGACAAATTCTAAATGGACAACCATTCCATACCAAAATGCAACTTGGAACTAGGGGTGCACACGGGTCGAGTTTCACAGAATCTGACTTGACTCGATGAAGCATCAGGTTGTAGAAATTTATCAGAGATCGGGTTTTTTAATGGTGTGATCCGACATGAAACCCGAGTTCTCGGGTCAGATCGGGTTGGTCGAGTTGGTCCTAGAACTATTATAGCAACTTTGCAAGCAAGGGAAGCAACTCATACATGGTTCAATCAATTGAAAGAAATACTCCTGTTGACAGAATTTAATTTAGAAAAAAAAAATTCAACATTTCAAATAGTAGTTTTCGTTCCGAATCTGCCATCAAAATATAATGCACATTTATCCGTTACATTAAAATCAGTTCATACAAAATAATCTTTAAGATCAGTACTGATGCCTCTGAAAATCATATGCAGATTCACCAAACTTTGTAGTTAGATTAGACACAAGCCGAATCTTGTTTCTTGTACTACCAAAATAATATGGTCGGGAGGGTTAGAAGAGGTGGTTGTGACTCGTGAGCGTGAGCGAGAAGAGTGGAGGGTGCAAGCAAGAGTGAAGGCATGAGAGGAGAGGGGAGGCCACTAGCGGAAGTGGAGGAGCAGTAGTTGTAGGGGGTGGAGGCAGAGACGGGTTTGTGAAGGAGAAGAGGCGGTGGGGTTGGTGAAAGAGAAGAGAAGGCTGGTGGAGTCGACAGCAAGCATGAGTAAGGAGAGTAGAGGCAAGAGAGGAGAGTGGAGGTTGCTAGCGATAATGGAAAGGGTAGATGCAGAGACGGGTTTGTGAATGAGAAGACTGAAGAGGCGGTGGGGTTGGTGAAACCATGAAAGAGAAAAGAAGAAGAATTAGGGTTTTCAATGGCAAGTGATTTAATTTTATATAACTATTCTGGTGTTGCAAAGTTCACAAAAATATTATGCATTCAACTAATGAAAAATTGACACGTGTCATATTTTAATTTTTTAAAAGAATAGAATGATCGGGTCGGGTTTTTTCGAGTTTTCTTGAATAAACCCGATTACAACCCGATTTCACTCAAACCCGATATTTAAAACCTGATTTTGGGTTTTTTAACACTATAAGCCATAGAAACCCGATCAACCCGATTAGGTCGGATTTTTTTGAACACCCCTACTTGGAACACTCTCCCTGCAAAGGAGAAACAAAAATAAATTTTGCTCGATGTCAATAGATGGTAATCATAAAAGAATCAAGCTCTCTACGTGCAAATTAAAAAAAAAAAAAGATAGGCCATGTAAGGAAGAAGCCTTCCCATAACATATTCATCCTTGAGTACCTATCTAACATTAACATATTTGAAATCAAGCAGGTACTCTAATATGTTTATTTATTTCTACTAAGAAAGTAGCTTCTCAATTAAAAAAACCATCAGAGTAAACAATTGTCACTTTAGCGATTTAAAAGTATCTGCAGCATAGCATTCACCCAAAACTTTACTTTGTCTATTTGATAACCATTTTAAGCACTGAAAAGGAAGAAGTTTAGTAATAGTTGTTTTTATGTGTTTTATATGAAAAGTTGAAGTACTTAAAAACTCACTTAAACACCTCAACGGATGACACAAACGCAATATGTTGTACATGGAAGTACTAAGCATTTTGGACTTACTAGACCTTAACAACATTTAGGTTTTTTCCCCTCATATTTCCATCCAAAAGGAATAGACATCCCAAAAGCATGACTTGCAGTGTGCAACAGTCGTTACAATTCTCCATCATTAAGCACTCCACAGTGGACTCTATATTTTTCGCATTGCCACATTTTCACAACTACCATCAACCCAAAACCAATCAATTCCAAATCACATTCATTGGTTTGAAATGCATGCCGTAAATGGTACTCACTCAAGCTAAGAATCCTTCCATGAGTGAGAAAGGTTTGGTTGAGATAGATAATGGTAATTGAAATCTAAACGATTCAGTTCAAACACAATAAATTTGCTTCTTCCTGTTTTTTTCTTTTTTTTTTTAGCTTACATTCATTCACTCTAATGTCACGCCCCGCATGACACGTGCACGATTTTGTGCCGAACTTGCTCAGAAGCGCGCCAAAGAATGGGATTTCGGGATAAGTGTTATAGTGATTTGGGATCCTCGTGTGGAGAGAAATTCAAAGGCGCAAAGAATGAGCATGATGTTCCAGAAGTTTCTGGAAGGTTTCGTGACGTTGTGAAACATTCCGGAAGGAGCCAGAAAGCATGCAAAAGACTCTAGAAGCCCTAGAAGATTCTGAAAGGTCATAGAAGGATGTGGAATCATATGGAAGGTTTCAGAAGTGAGTAGAAATATCTAGGTCTTAGGTTCTCTAGAAAAGTCTAAGGTAGTGTAGAGTAGTCTAGTGTTATCTAGGCACATATGGATGTATCTATAATTACTTGGCCAACAAGTAAGCTTATAAATATCTAGGAAAGGTCTAGAATAGGAATATTCTAGGTACTTGGTTGGCCAATAGGGTAGTGAGATGTGGCGCAATGTTAGCCACATGTTGAGGAGGTGCTTGCCTATAAATAGGGGTAAGCCCTCATTTGTAAAGCTATGCTAATTCATGCTAGACTCAAGTGTTCAAAAGTCTTGCAAGCGTTGTAAACTACCTAGTGTATAATGAATATTTCCTCACCCAAATATCTCGTGTTCTTGTTCTCTTTCACTTGAACCTCTCTTATAGCGAGTTAAGGCTTACTTAGGTGCACTTTGGGGTGTGTTAGCACCTAAGGCTGTACGGTCTCCATTTGTGAAACAATAAGGCCGTGACACTAAGCAGAAAAGACTGTAATTAGATTGTAAGACCTCTTGTTGAAAAAGAGACCTTACAAGATAAACTTGATAGAGACACCTTTTAATGCCCTGTCCTGGATCTTTGAAAAGCCTTTCTCCCTAGATTTCCTCATCCTTTACCAATTTAGTAATTAGCACTTCAATAGTTGCAATTTTCAATTTTGTCAAGCAACCTTTCATCCAAAAGTTACAGATAGCATGCAAGTGGAAAACCATGAAGCATTTGAGCTGCTACATCTGTAATTCACTATATTCAACCTCTAATTTCTCAGAAATGCCAATTTTCTTTAAAAAATGTTTGTTAGTTAAGCAAGACTACCAAATTAAAGGTCAATATTTCCTTCAAGGACACTAACAAGGTGCCTTTGATGTTCTAAATAAATACTGTATTGGCAAAAATATTATCACCAATATAATTAAACTCACCTATGAGGCATCAATATGAAGATATTAAGCTAATTAACATGATCGCATAGAAGATATTAAGCTAATTAACATGATCGCATCTTGAAAACATTATTAACTTTATTTACTTCAAGAAGTTAAAAACTGAGTGGAATCTTACCATTCATAAGACAGATGATGATCCACAAAATCAGGGCATGAACAATGGGCTCACAGTTCCCATGGGTTCCAATGGTGAAGGATTGAAGAGCCATACCGTTATAGCATAAGTGCATAAATCCTCAAGCACCTTTCGAAGCTTCAAAATGGAATAGATAGATAGACCCACAACTAAATCTGTTTGTGATAACGTAATCTTTGAACTAGTACCAAAGGTACTGAGCAAAAGGTCTATATGCATATTGAACCTTCTTTAGATACACTTGGAAAAAAAATCTACACAAATACGAAACAAAGACAACACTTATACTTGGAGGATTTGACTATCATGTGCCATAGATAGAAGAAAACTAGTAGCATGAAGCTAAGATCACTCAACACACTGTTGACTTATCAAATAGTTGCATCATTTAAATTCTCATCCCTGTACATTAAGCCATTTGATTTTGTTTTCATTTTATCCATTCTCTCTCTCTCTCTCTCTCTCTCTCTCTCTCTCTCTTCTTTGCTTTAGGAATATTTGATGATTGTTTGATTAAGCATTTTCATTTGAGGAGTGAAAAATATTGGATAAGAATAAGGTTCTTCAGTGTATAAACATAGTAACATCAAATGCATCAAAATGAAAACACAGACAATAACCATGCCTTCTCGATTACAAAATATCGCATAAACAAACTTCAATTTTCGTTTTGCAACAAAAATTTTTAAACAAAAACATAAAATTCATAACCAAACACATCATCATACAATTTCAAAAAGGGTTTTTACTTAACCTTCCAATCTATAATTTAGACACAAAATAGTAAGCAAGTATTAATTTTTACATTCATGGTATTCAAAATTCCACACTTGAAGCTGAGAAGACCGATGAATAAATGTATTTGGCATGAGCAAAAATGCCAAATTTAGAAATATGAATTCCTTAGTATGACCTCATTGCTGAAATGGAAGAAATATGAAAACCAATTCAGAATTACCTAATTTGATGTTACGCACACGTTGGGTAGAACTCGCCCATAAAAATCATCTTGTAAGGATAGGGTACCCAAGTGTTTATAAGCCCAATTGTTAGTTTTTAAATTAAAAATGTGAGACTCAATTGGTTGTTACAATCCACCACGCTTTTACGACCAACATCCACAATGGCCTATTTTTCCTAGCTAGGTGACTTTGCGGATCCCTCACACAGGTAGTAGCCCTTGCCAAGTCACCCATCCACAATGAGGGTTAAAGTAGGTCACCTTTCCAATGACGATAAAGGATTCCCAGTATGGTGCCTGTGCTGATCCCAATTGTTATGCACACATTGGGTGGACCTTGCCTTTAAAAACTGGCTCATAAGGGAAGGGTGCCTAAGTATTTATAAGCCCAATTACCAAGCCTTTCATTAACAATTTGGGACTCAATTGGGTCATTACAATATTGTTACGTATACATTGGGAAGAACTCACCCTTAAAAATCGGCTTGTAAGGGAGGGGTGTCCAAGTGTTTATAAGTCGACTTGTAAGTGAAGAATGTCCAAGTGTTTATAAGCCCAATTGCGGCCCTCTATTAACAATGTTGGACTCAACTAGGTTGTTACAATCCACCACACTTTCGTGCCCATTTTACCCAGCTAGGCCCTTCCGCAATGAGGGTTAGCCTAGGTCGCGTACCCAATGACAATGGAGGACTCCTCGTGTGATGCCTACTCTGATACCAATTATTATACACACGTTAGGCAGAACTCATCCTTAAAAATCAGCTTGTAAGGGAAGAGTGTCCAAGTGTTTATAAGCCCAATTGCCAAGCCTTACATTAATAATGTGGGACTCAATTGAGTTGTTACAACTGAGCCAAGTTCTTCATTCATTTTCACAACCAAACATCAAAAGAATTTTAACATAAAACCTGACTAACCTTTAACACACTACTTCAAACATACAAAATAATATATATTAATTTGAAAAACCTAAATAAGAAGATAAATAAATAAACCCAAAATTCAAAGCCAACTCCACCAACTCACTGTCATTCCTCTACCAGCTCATCCAATTACGAAGCTAACATTTAGGGGTTCAAAAAGTGTTTCAAAAGGTGAGACGTTGCTATGATTTCCCCAAAAATTGAGGGGTCGGATAATGGATCCCTTTTTAAATTTTTTGCAAAAACAATAAATAATCATTGATATGTGACATGTTAATTCATAAATAAATAGAAATAGTTGGAAAAGCTTCAAGCCTTCCTAATGCTACTTGTAACAATCAAAAGTAGACTCCAATCATCTGGCTGAACAATTTCTCTTTTAACTATGAAGACAAAACAGATCCCAGTGCTAGCACTATAATATTTAGAAATTTGCATACTACTCACAGTTTACTTGTTATAAAATATTTATATTGTAAGCACTTCTAAATTACAATAATTCTTTACTCACTAGTGAACAAATTTGTCATCTAAATTTTACCTTTCAAAAAGAAATGGATCTCTCATTCATTGATTCCCATCATAAGATTTCTATAACTAGACATTATTTTATTTTATTTGTTTAGTATCTTGTGATACTTTCGTTATAAAGGAATCAACAGATGAAAATTTTATCAACTCAGCCCAAATGTATATATATATATATAAAAGAAAATGGCCACGTAGAGAAGAACTTGGAAGAGAATTTATTAACAAAAGGGAGGGAAGAGAAAGAAGGTTCATTAGCTGCTTTAACATGGAATATGCTCACTTCAGAAGTGAAGAAAATGGGTTACATTGTAGGGCCTATAGTGGTTGTTTCATTGTCACAATACTTGCTGCAAGTGACTTCAACCATGATGGTGGGGCATCTTGGTGAACTTGCTCTCTCTAGCACTGCCATAACCAACTCTCTCTTAGGTGCAATCGGCTTTAGTCTCCTTGTGAGTCATATTTTCAAGGGACAATTTCCCAAATGATCCCATATTTTGACCTAATATCATATGACCTCATCCTTTTAAAAATAGGCAGTAATGATGCTACCATTTACTAATCTATTAACTTGAATAACGGTAAGGTATATTGGTAACATTGACAACTTTAATTAAATATTCAAAATTAATTAAAAAAAGAAACAAAAAATTACAATGGCCCCCAAAACAAATGAAACCCCAACAAGGCCCTTAAAAAATATTGCCACGAGCCACTACTTTAACCCCAAAATAACACCTCCACCCCTCCACCACCACCATCAAACCCAGCCTACATCTGATGCGTTCGAAACTAGCAAGTATACTAGTCGCACAAGTAATAAAGTGATGAGTAAGATATCGTTCCCACGAGGATTGATTCTAATTGAATTTGTTATTTCCAGCAACAATTAACTAAATGGGGGGTTTTGTTGGTTGATTAACTAGATGAAAAACTGAATACTACGGTAATTAATGAATAACACAATGCAAACTTAATTGAAATGGGAATTAATCAATGATAGAAATCTGGTTAAGGGATCATTCTCCACCACAAGATATGGATTTGCGAATTAATTGTAGAATTATCATCCAATTGCACCATTGAAATTATCAACCGTAGATAACAATAAGCTCTGTTATCCCAATCTTTCCTTACTTTGTTGTTAAATAAAACAACTCTTTATTTAATCTCTATCCATTAAACAACCTAGAACAAGCTCTCTAAATTTAATTCAATGGATGCATTACGATAAGAAAGATAGGTTGATCTAAGCAATAAACACACAAGCTCGGATTATTTAACTTAGGTTATATTCTCCAATTGTAATCTCTGATCACAATTTTGCTACTAATGATTAGAAATTCAAGACAATTACGGATCAAGATTTCTAGTCTAGCAATAAATCACAACCAGATTATATTCAGTTGGCCACTCAAATACAATCAGCAAGCAATCATAAGCATTAAATATGGGAGAATACAAGCAACTTCAATTAGAGAATTGGATAACAATTCCTTACACAATCAACTTACAAAAACCATATCAGGGGCTTTGAAATCACCCTCAACCAATTCAGATTCAGTTACACATGTTTAAGAACGTGGTAAATACAATACAACATGGAGACATTCCAGAAAATGAAAGGGAAGGGAAAAACTTAGCAAATTTGATGTAATTCTCTTTGGATTGTAGTTCTTCCTCTTTCCAAGCTTCCTTTCTCCTTCAAGAACTCCAAGAGATGAAAGAATTCCAGAGCTTCAGCCTCCACCACGTTCTCCCCTCTTCAAGTTATGAAAATAAAACCCTAAAATGTGTTTAAATACTCTACTACAGTGACTTGCTACAGTGCCCGTATTATACATGCTACAGTGACTTGTGGAATTATATTTCTATACATCTCACACTGTTTTGATTACAACTTTTGGTACACTGAATGGATTTATACTTCGAGAGCTTTCCAACGGTATATAACATGTCGTCGGGTTCATTGTATATCAATACAATTAAATCCGAGAAGATCACTGACTAGCAGAGGTGAAAATGAAGGGTTTTACTCCATTTTTGTGCAAGTTGCTCCAAAACTCCTACAAACATCAAAACCACACAAAAACATAAAAATACCAAGGAATATAGCAAAGAACATGGACGAATTGATATAAAATAGAATTACATAAATAGACACCTATCAAATTCCCCCACACTTAGACCTTTGCTAGTCCTCGAGCAACTAAAATGATACGAAACAAAACTAAACCGAAACAGAATCAAAGAAAAATTAAAACACACAAATGCTTCAACTTGCAAATAGGCCTCAAAGATTGTACTTAATTATAACCCAAGGAAAACTTCAAAATAATGCACTTGATCAAGAAATTTTATCTCAAAGATTAGTTTCGCTTCACTTCAATTCCTTCAAGTGTGTGTGTGGAGTAGTAGAGCCATTCTCACCTAATCACTTGTAACCCGGATGAGTTTATGCATAACAATGAATCATATTTAATATTGAAGATGTGTGTATAAATGAACTCCATAGGCTTGCTTTTCAAGTCACTCTCCACTAATGTAGACATGCACAACACCAAGGATCAAGTAGGACTTTATTAAGCTTGTAACGTTTGGCTTGGGTGAAGGTATGATAAAGGATAATAATTTGGCTCAAATCACCCACAAACACATAAATCATTCAATACTATGTAGAGCTCAACCCTATAACACAACTTTATTTTAATTCACCAGGTTACTCCCCCAAACTTATTTAGAACACTCAATCTTCTTTTGTTTCTTTTTTTTTCTTCTTTTTTTTTTTTAGAAAACAAAAGAAACTACACCCCCATACTTTGTTGTTTCATTCTTTTTAAGAACACCCAAGGGTATAGAACTCTTTTTTTTTTCTTTTTTTTTTTAAATGCAATTCCACTCCCCCACACTTAAACAATACATTGTCCTCAATGTTTAAGTACGTGGAAGATAAGTACAGATTTTTTTCTCTTTTTTTTTTTATAAACATAATAAAACTCACTTGCATTGCTCATGGCACAATCCAACCTCCTCTAACTTCCCAAACCAGAACATAGCTCAAAATGTAATTGCGAATGATTTACATGCTCATAGGTAAGGGATAAACTGTTTGGAACAAATTCAATTGAGGTTAGAAAATCTTTTAGTGAGTTAACAAAGAAAAAGGTTTACAGAGGCTCAAAGGGGTAACTAGGGATCAATTTTAGTCAAGGTTGGCTCTTAAGGCTCAAACGGTCCAAAGATGGCCTAAATCATTTCCCCAATGTTGCACAGTCTAGGATTTCGCCTCAAGTGACCATCAAAACAAGTTCTAGAATTCATTGAAATCTGGAGAAATACTTAAATTACATAAACTTTCTCTAAGTAAACAAATAACTCAGTGATAATGGCTCGGTGCTCAATTTTGTGCAAGGAATCAAAGGTAAAGCGAAAGCTAATTAACATTTCAAGCACACAGATCTATCATCATTAATTTTTCAATTCAATTTATCTTATCATTCACCCACAAAATGCAAGAAAAGAGGTACGTGGCGTAGTTACACCTGAGTCAAGATTGTATATTTCAACAATCCTTAGGACCAGTAACCCGCAGACTTAAGGTTTCCAGCCTATATACCTTTATTATGAAAGAACAAAACAAGAAACAAGACACTTCAAACAACATGAAATAAACAAACTACAGATTTATTAGAGAGAATGCGTTTCAAGAGTTAAAAAAACCCCATATTCTGCCATTCCTCATATCCTCCAGGTTTTTTCCACCATTGTTTTATGTTTTTTAAATCAAAACTGATAAGATAACAACAACTAACAACTCTAAATTACGCAAACTAAACTCACATCTAAAATAACAAAGTTCAACAAGTCAGCAAACAAAAACAAGTTAGTTAGAATGGGTCTAAAAAGTTTAGAAGTTAGCCTCCTTATTCAGCCATTATGGATTGAAGAGATCCAGAATGCGTTTCAAGAGAACTTTGAACTTTTTAAGCCACCACTCTAAAAACCGAGATAAGAAAATATTACCTGGGACGAAAGAAATAACCTGAAAAAACTCAAATAAACGACATGAACAATCTCAAATAAACACACTAAAAAGAAAGCAAACAAAAACGAAGCAAACCAGCAATAGAGATTACAGATGGAGGGTTAAATCCAGTTGACGCCTTTTGTTGCCTTCTCCAAACCAATTTATCCGAGCCATTGTTGGATCAGGTGAATAGACGAATTCTTGTAGTTTGTCAATTAACTCTCCTGCAGTTGGAGCTGTAACCAGGATTTGCCTTGCTGACGGTGAGATGAAATTTTTTTCTACAGCTTGATCAAGAAAGGACAACAAACCATCAAAAAAATTATTAACATTTAACAAACCAATAGGTTTCCGATGGATGTTTAGCTGTGCCCAGACAGGTTATTTGAAATTCTCCTCTAATGTACCATAACTACCCTGTAAAGCTATACAATGCACGGACTTAACAACCACATATTGTGAAAATACGCTCATGCATACTAGAGACTGTAACTCTTCCCCGATTGTGTTGCCTACGATATCTCGTACAGCTAATGGTTTAGGGATAATGCCGAGAACTTTGCTCCCTCCTAGGGATGCAGCTGTTGACACACACACCATTAACCCAAGACTACCCCCTCCATAAATCAAATTAATACCCCTCGCAGCTAATGTCCTACCAAGATCAAGAGCTGCTGTGGTAACCTCTCCATCTTTACCAAATTGCGATCCGCAAAATACGCATATATTGCGGAATCGCTGAATTGGTGTTTTCTCCATTTCTACAAGTGCTCTAATCTTGTGTAAGACACACGTTAGATATTATAGCTTTTCAATTGCAAGACAGGTTATGGAGAATTGACAATCTGAAAATAGATCAGAATGTATATATACAACCCATAAAAACTCTCAATTTTGACAACATGAGGGACAGTACTTTTAGGTGGGGTGGGTTGCTCGCTGCAGATTATCACCCCAGATTTGAAAAAAACTAGATATCTGACTTTCGGCTAGGATTTGACAAACCATACACACATTTGTCCCACAAACGTGAAGCATGGACAATGGAGAATAGAACTATCTCACTCTTTTCGGTACGGGAGGTTGACATAACACCCCGCAACAAAAGAGAAAGAAACTTGTCTCCCACGTGAAGCATAAAAATAGAGATACACTTTCGGTGGAGGTTGACAAAACCTCCACACTTGTCTCCCACGTGTACTTATGCCCTAGGGTAGTCATATGGTTTGTCAAAAAGAAAACTTGAAATTAAAACAAACAAAATCAACAAACAACAACAACACAAAAAACAACATAGATAAACAGATCAAACGAAACAAGAAAGAAATAAAATTCGACAACAACAACACACATTCAAATATACAAGTATATGTGATTGTGGCTCACATCTTCCTCTGGTTTTACGTCCAGTAACGGCTGAAACGCCTTCTATGAGTCGGGGATTTGCTTCCCATCCAGTTTTCTTATAACCTGGCAAACAGGGTCGTTTTTAGTCAGATTCCCTAGACTATAACACTGCAATTCATCACGAAATTGTGTCCATAGTTAAGCAATTCACGCTGAA
>SNVD02004979.1:0-21090 GCA_013180625.2 Boswellia sacra
TTTATGTGAATATTTTAAGTAATCTTTTTAAGAATAGACTTAAAAACTAGCCTTAAAAGTTATGTCTCACCTTCAAATATTTTTATTAAAAGAGAGAGAGAGAGAGATACGTGGCAAGAAAGAAGTGCCTGGGAGGTGCCAGGTAAGACGAAGGCAGAGGCCGTAACGCAGTACAGAGGGGACTAAATTCGTGTGACACGTGTGGAAGCGCGTGAGAGTAAGGCTTTCCCACGGACAAATTTGGAGCATCTGGATATTAGGCATCCATCACACGTGTCGGAATGTCCACGTAAGCTTCCGTCGAATGCGGATAGATGAGATTCAGGGTGGTGACGTGTACAGAGACAAAGCAAGCATAGAGAAACGACAACTGCAAGGCGTTATTGGTAATTTTGTCGGTCAAATTAGACAAAACCACGTGAAGTAATTTCGTGATGATCGGAGCATAAAAGCTTGAGGATGGATTTGCTTACACATAGTGCTTACTTTTTATGCAATTATATGTAATTAGGTGTGTTTGTTTCAATCACTTAATATTTTTTAGATTTAAATATTTTTTAGAATTTAATTTATAATACTTAATAAGATATTTATTTATTTTTTTAGATACCACTTAAAAAAAGTGATAATAAAATATTTTACGTTTAATATGATATTTTTATCCTTATTAAAATGTAAAATATTTATGTTTATATTTATAAAATCATTTAAAAATTAAATAGCTAATAAAATTAAATCAAAATTATTTTTTATTTAAATAATTAATATTATATTTCTTACAGCCTTTAAAAAATAATTATTAACTAAAATTAAATAAAAATTCTTTTTCATTTAAATAGTTAATATTATATTATATAAACTCATATGATATTATTGTATAACTACTATATTATTAATATTATCAATTTTTAAAATTCATTCCTCAAATTAGATCAAGTTTAAGCTATATCAATTTACATAGAAAAAATTGTAAAAATAGTATTTTATCTATTATATTTTGAGGACCATATTTTGAATCATAAAAGAATAATTCTATTAATTAAAGTGTTTTCCATTTCATAAACTTTAAAAGAAAAAAACTAATATAATCTTTTAACTGACAATATTAAATATTAATTTTTTACTTTAAATTTACACTATTAAATAAAATAAAATAACTTTAACAATCTAATAAATAACTTTTGAAGTTTCAATAAAACTGTCCCTATAATATGTAATAAAATTTTATCAAATATATTATCTATTTTAAAACTCGCTATTTATAATGATATCAAATTTTTTAATAATTATTATTCAACATATTATTAGCTAATTAATTTGAAATATTAATAGAAATAAATGAAAGTTTACCAATTATAAAAAATATTTATCATATTTTAATATGATAATTAAAAATATAGTAATAAATAATATAACAATTTGATAATAAATACTAAAAAATCACAAATATACCAAAATTGTACCATTTACTAAATTAAAATAATATTCATAAATAAAAAATTTAATAAAATTTATATTATTTTAATATGTAGGGATATTTATGAAATAAAATTTTTAACACTCATTTAGACAATAATGATTAGAAAATTTGATAAAATTTATATTATTTTAATATGTAAGGATATTTATGACATAAAATTTTTAACATCTCATTTAGATAATAGTGATTAGAATAAGTGATAAATTTTCACTTTTTCAATTAAGTGATTTATCACTTAAAATAAGTGTTAAATGAAAAAACAAACAAAAATTTTAAAATTTAAATCTAAACACTTTAAGTATTAAGTGATAAGTAAAAGAAAATAAACTACTCCTTAGTCTCGAGATGACAACAGAGAACAGAGTCAATGTTAATGGGACAACCTAAGTACTCCACCAGCTTACTTCCATTCGAAATCAGGATTAGAATAAAAGGATATAAACTATAATCAAATTTATAAATAATTTAAACTTTTAATCAAATCTTAATTTTTTCATCAGTTAATTAAATATTGTGTTATCTAATTGAATTTGTTGGTTCTAGATGTGGCACACATGGCATGTGCATTACACATAAGTAATCTATCATCATGTGATAAAAATATTAAATATGGATATTTTCCTAATCTCATTTATTTTATATAGATGTTTTGTATTAGGAGAATTTTAATTAAAATAGAATAAGTTTTGATATGGTATCCTAGTTGAATAGGAATAAGTTTGGATTTAGTATCCTAGTTGAATAGGAAGTTTTATATTTGTATTAATTATCTATTATTAGATTAGGATATTATTTAAGTATTCTAGTTCACTTAGGAGAAGTATATTATCACTTCCTATAATGTTTGATTGTTATCCAAACTTTCTTTATGAGTTTTATTGAGATTCTACAGGATATTGACAATGATTACAATTGATATCAAATACCATATAAAGCTATATTCATAGCTTTTGAAAAAAGGGGGCATTCAACACATTCAAGGCAAATTGAGAGAGAGCAAGCAAAAGTAAGTTTGAGTGCGTTATTTATTTATTTTTTATGTCTTGTGTAAAGCTTTAGGCTTTGGTTAATTGTTATAGATCGTGTTAAGCTTAAAGGAGTTGAGTAATCACATGTGTCTATACCAGTTACAGGTGTTGTGTTATTCTTAACTGTGTGTAGTTAAGATAATCGTGACAGAAAAAGAGCAGCATCAGAAGAGTATGTAAAGGACTATGGTTGTGATCGGGGTTGATCAAGTTTACATAGATTAGGTTAGTGAGTGAGCGGGTGTCTACCACTGTAAAGAGTTCTAAGTCGAGTGTAAACACATACAACATAGTGGATTGCAACTCTTGTTGTCCGTGGATGTAGGTTGGTTATAACTGAACCACATAAAAATCCTGTTCCGATTTACATTACTGTTTTTAGTTATATTATTCGCAACTTCTATACACTGCAAATCCTAACAATTGGTATCAGAGCAGGTACACTGACATACTAGTGTAGATCAGATTTTTTTTTTGCAGGTGTGGAAGGATTTCAGACAAGAGGATCGGTCACTCAACCACCGTTACTGTCACGCCTAAACATCTCTTATTTAGAGATTTTAGGGTGTGATTGAATAAGAATTTAATACAAATTACGTCATCCATATCTCATAATTTTTTTTTATATATATACATCACAAGAGTTCATTACAACTTATGACTATTTGTTCAAAATTAATTTTACATACACTGGTGACAAAATCAATACATCAGTTAATAGCCATCAAGCAAAATCTCCCATTACATACTAGGAGAATCAAGACAGTCCCCAAAATTTCATGCATACTGACTCCAGACTCCTAAGAAAGCTCTGGGACATCTCTAGGATGAGCATCCTTCTGTGTACCTGTGGAGGAAGGGGGTGAGCCTAAAGCCCAGTAGGAAAGTTCTAACATTATACGAAATTATTCACATTCCACAAACATTCAATCACAGGAGTAGGCATCCAATACTAATATATCAAACTGTTATGTTCGTTCACACATGAAATTTCTGTTCGTGTTCCCCTTGGATCCGTGTACAAAACGGCCTATCCAAGGTCCAACATATCATATCATTATATCCGTGTTCCCCTTGGGTCCGTATACAAAACGGTCCACCCAAGGTCCAACACATCACATCATCATATCCGTGTTCCCCTTAGGTCCGTATACAGAACGGTCCACTCAAGGTCCAACACATCACATCATCATATCCGTGTTCTCCTTAGGTCCGTATACAGAACGGTCCACCCAAGGTCCAACACATCACATCATCATATCCGTGTTCCCCTTAGGTCCGTATACAGAACGGTCCACCCAAGGTCCAACACATCACATCATCATATCCGTGTTCCCCTTAGGTCCGTATACAGAACGGTCCACCCAAGGTCCAACACATCACATCATCATTTTATCAGCATTCTCCTTGGATCCGTATATAAAACGGCCCATCCAAGGTCCAATGCATACATTAATAGCCTTTCAATATCATTACTATGATAAATCTTAAGAAAATATGATTTTTATGCAAAATCCAGGACTTTTTGAAAAGTATACAGTCAATTTGGGGTGGTTCTGAAATTTTGCTCGACACTCGATATTGTTCACTCGAAATACTGTTCATTCGAGAACACTGTTCACTCGAAATACTGTTCATTCGAGAATACTGTTCACTCGAACACTTGATACTGTTCACTCGAACACTCGACACTGCTCATTCGGACACTCGAACACTGTTTACTCAAATACTGTTCACTCGGACACTCGATACTGTTCACTCGGACACTCGAATACTGTTCACTAGAACACTGTTCACACGACACTGTTTCTCGAATACTGTTCACTCGAACACTCGACACTGTTCACGCGAATACTATTCACTCGAATACTGTTCACACGACACTGTTTTTTGACACTGTTTACTCGAACACTGTTCACTCAAATACTGTTCACTGTCGAGCGAAACACCAGAATCGAATTCCAGAATTGGTTCAAAATGTACCATTTCCAGAATTCAACTCCCAACTTCAAAAATTCACCAAAAATCCGTTTTAACTCCAAATTCAACGAAATCAACGGCTAATTAAAGCTTAATACGTCTATTTTCCAAAACAAATGAGAAATCATACAATTCTCAATCCAGAAAAACGTATCAACTCAATCAACACAAGACAGTCACATGAACTGCACTTCTCACAAAATCATCTCTACTCCACTTCATCAACACTTCAATTCACACATAATTCTTTATGTAATCACAACAAACAACTTGCAATAAGTAACTTCACTCATATTTTATCATCCAAGCAACCAAGAAATCAAGTCAAAACATGATACATACATCACAACAATATCAATTCAACAACAAAACACATAACATGAAGTAAGTATAGTGTTAGAATCTCCTACCTGTTTTCCAAGCTAAACTTCTTAAAATTTTTCCTCTTTCTTCCTTCCTCTCCTTTCTCTTCTTCTTTTTCTCTTCTTTTTCTTCCTGGAACCGTAAACTCCTTCTCCTCTTCTCTTCTTTTTCCTTTTTTTTTTTCCCTCATTCTAGAAAACCCCATCTCTTATATACATGAGGCCTTGGCTCAATGGGCCTAAGTCCAACCATTTCAAATTCAAGCCCAATTCCCCTTTACCAATTTCCAACACAAGCCCACTTCTATTATCCAACCCAATTCTCATAAATTACTCAAATACCCTTAGTCATATTTTCTAAAATTTATAATATATATAAATGCATATATATATATATATATATATATATATAATTGATAAGTGTGTATTTATATATCATTTTCATATCAATTCGTCCATGTTTCTTTGCTATATTCCTTGGTATTTTTATGTTTTTGTGTGGTTTTGATGTTTATAGGAGTTTTGGAGCAACTTGCACAAAAATGGAGTAAAACCCTTCATTTTCACCTCTGCTAGTCAACCATCTTCTCGGATTTAATTGTATTGATATACAATGAACCCGATGACATATCATATACCGTTGAAAAGCTCTCGAATTCTACTTTTTGTAGAAATTTACGGTTTATGAATCCATTCAGTGTACCGAAAGTTGTAATCAAAACAGTGTAAGAAGTGTAGAAATGTAATTCCACACATCACTTTAGCATGTATAATACGGGACACTGTAGCACGTTACTGTAGCAGAGTATTTAAACACATTTTAGGGTTTATTTTCATAACTTGAAGAGGGGAGAACGTGGTGGAGGCTGAAGCTCTGGAATTCTTTCATCTCTTGGAGTTCTTGAAGGAGAAAGGAAGCTGGGAAAGAGGAAGAACTACAATCCAAAGAGAATTACATCAAATTTGCTAAGTTTTTCCCTTCCCTTTCAGTTTCTGGAATGTCTCCATGTTGTATTGTATTTACCACGTTCTTAAACATGTGTAACTGAATCTGAATTGGTTGAAGGTGATTTCAAAGCCCCTGATATGGTTTTGTAAGTTGATTGTGTAAGGAATTGTTATCCAATTCTCTAATTGAAGTTGCTTGTATTCTCCCATTTTTAATGCTTATGATTGCTTGCTGATTGTATTTGAGTGGCCAACTGAATATAATCTGGTTGTGATTTATTGCTAGACTAGAAATCTTGATCCGTAATTGTCTTGAATTTCTAATCATTAGTAGCAAAATTGTGATCAGAGATTACAATTGGAGAATATAACCTAAGTTACATAATCCGAGCTTGTGTGTTTATTGCTTAGATCAACCTATCTTTATTATCATAATGCATCCCTTGAATTAAACTCAGAGAGCTTGTTCTAGGTTGTTTAATGGATAGAGATTAAATAAAGAGCTTGTTTTATTTAACAACAAAGTAAGGAAAGATTGGGGTAATAGAGCTTGTTATTATCTACGGTTGATAACTTCAATGCTGTAATTAGATGACCATTCTACAATTAATTCGCAAATCCATATCTTGTGGTAGAGAAGGATCCCTTAACCAGCTTTCTCCCCTGGATTTTTCATTCAAATTTACTTTCTGTTTTGTTATTCTTTACTTGCATTCTTATTTCATTTAGTAAATCATTCACCAAAAATGCCCCCTGTTTAGTTTATTGTTGCTGGAAATAACAAATTCAATTAGAATCAATCCTCGTGGGAACGATATCTTACTTATCACTTTATTACTTGTGCGACTAGTATACTTGCTAGTTTCGAACGCATCAGGTTTTTGGCGCCGTTGCCGGGGATTGATTTTCTAATCGATTTGTTATTTTGTTTTCATTGTTGATTCGTATTTGTTTGTTTTTCTTTTCTGATTGTTTGTGTTTGGGCAACATGGCAGTAAATTTTCAACAATTCAGTAGCCAATTTGAGCCACAATTACATTGGAGTGTAAATGAGGTAAGCACTCATAACATTGAACAACAACTTTCTGAGTTAACTTCTCTTGTGGAAAACATGGCTGTAGGACATATGCAGAAATCTTATGCATGTGAGGTATATTCTACCATGGAGCATCCCATCGACATGTATCCAACTTTACAAGAAGAATATATGGAACAAGCCAATGCCATGGGTGGATTTCCAGGACAAACGAGGCAATGGTATGATCCTTTCTCTAGCACTTACAATGCTGGATGGGAAGATCAACATAATTTCATTTACTGGAATCATCAACCAATCGCCCCAAATGTCATACCAAATCGGCCACAAGGCTTTAATCAACCTAGAGTGCAGCAACCATTTCAAATGCAACCACCACCAATGCCCTAACCAGCACCACAACCAGCTCCAGAAAACTCAGGTATGTCACTCCAGGATATTGTTAATGCACTTGCCACTAACACAATGCAATTCTAGCACGAAACTGGGGCAAGTATCAAAAACCTGGCAAATCAAATGGGACAATTGGCTACTAGCATGAGCAAATTCGAGGGCCAAGACATAGAAAAATTATCTTCTCAAATGGTGATCAATCCAAGCGAGACTGCTAGTGCGATAACTTCGCGAAGTGGAGAGCAATTAGATGTCTTACCAGGAAATCACAAACTGATGAAGGAGATGACACCACATCCACCATGAACAAAACATTAACTTCTCAGGTAAATCCTATAACTCCTATTCCTTCATATATTACTCCTCCACTTTTTCCTAGTAGATTTGCAAAATCGAAGAAGGAGGAACAAGAACAGAAAATCCTGGAAACTTTTTACAAAATCGAGGTAAATATACCACTTCTGGATTCTATCGAGCAAGTACCTCGTTATACAAAACGTCTCAAGGAGTTATGCACCAACAAGAGAAATCTAAAAGAGAATGAGAAAGTAAGTGTGGGGAAAATGTTTCAGCTGTATTGCAAAGAAAAATTCCTCCGAAATGCAAAGATCCAGGTACGTTCACCATTCCATGCACCATTGGTAATACCAAGTTTGAAAGAGCTATGTTAGATTTAGGAGCATCTATTAATGTCATGCCATATTCTATTTATGCTTCTTTGAATCTTGGACCCTTTGCGAAAACTGGTATTGTAATTCAACTTGCTGATCATTCTAATGCATATCCCAAAGGAGTTGTGGAAGATGTGCTTGTGCAGGTAAATCAATTGGTTTTTTCAGCAAACTTCTATGTTCTGGAAATGGAGGATGAGACATCTCCCAATCCAACACCGATTCTTTTGGAGAGGCCATTCTTGAAAACTGCCCGAACCAAGATTGATGTTCATGATGGCACTCTCACCATGGAGTTTGATGGCGAGGTGATTCGTTTCAATATTTTTGAGGCAAATGAGGTAACTCTAGTGACTTGTACATTCTGTTTTTGTAGTTGACGTTGTTGATTATTTACCCAACAAGATTTTGAGTTAACCTCGCAGAATGGATTGGATGTAGCTTATTAGTGAGGCTATCGAGACAGAAAATTCCAATGAGTCAGGAATTTTTTTGAATACAAGTGTCTAAAGAAATGGAGGAATCTGTCAAGCTTGAGATGAGACCATAAGCAATAACCACAAATAGGTATGATGTTTCGTACATTATTTACTTTAGATCTAATGAAAACTTCTTCCTTCTGTGATGACAGACCCTGCCTTAGAGCTTAGCTTCCTCCAGATCATTTGAGGCATTGGATTTTTGAGTGAGAATGATCCTTGCCAATCATAATAGAAATAGGCCTTGCACCACTACAAAAAGAGAAACTCGTCCAAGTACTTAGATATCACAAAATAACTATTAGGTGGACGATTGCTAACATCCAAGACCCAGCCATATGCATACAACAATTCTTGTTGGAAAAATGATCCAAGCCCACTAGAGAAGCACAGCGGAGATTGGACCCTCCCATGATGGAACCAACGTCGGGCTGAGGACGTTAAACCAAGCGCTTATTGGGAGGCAACCCATGTTTTTTGAAAAAATAAATAAAAGAAAAGAAAAGAAAAATAAAATAAGGTAATAACTGTCCAATTTTTTGTCTCGGGAGCTTCCTTTCTTAGAACATCAAATTGACCAGGTTTTTATCTCGTCTTTGCCATCTGTCTTATTTGTTTTTATATTTTTCTTTTACTTGTTTTTGACTTTTGTTTGCTATTGTGTTGTTATCTCTTTTATGTGTCTTTAGTTTCGTTTCTGCTCTTTTTTTTTCCTTCCTTTTGTTTAATTTTGATTATTCCGTACTTTGAATTCATTTGTGCAACAGCTTGAGGAAACATCCAAACGGGAGCTGAAGTCATTGCTTGAAGGTTTGAAACGTGCATATCTGGGAGAAGAACAACTCAATCGCATTATCGGTAATATCTCTCCTTTTCTTCTCTTCAATGGATGCTGATATCTTCTATCGAACCTTCGTAAATATTTCCCTTCACTTCCTCAAAATGCTGTGTTTAAAATTTATAAAGTACGGATGACTAGACTTTGGGCATTGATGCTCCTAAATGTGCCTGCTGATATCCGATGGCTTATCGAAGCCAAGGTGAGATTGTCCGGTGAGCCGGACATTAATCTCGCAAAATACATGCCTGGTCTAGGAAAGAGCTACTACGCCAAGAGGCGAAGAGCGAAAAGGTTACAGTATGTTATAAATGTGCTAGATGAAATTGTAACCAGACTTGTCGTTCATTAGGTTTTGCGTCCAGGAATAGAGAAGATAAACTTTCATTTATTAAGAATGGTTTGAGTAATGAGTCGCTGATAATGTTTTGTTAACTCTCGAGTCACATTCTTGTGGACTTGTTCAGCGTGAATTGCTTAATCTATGGACACAATTTCGTAATGAATTGCAGTGTTATAGTCTAGGGAATCTGACTAAACACGACCCTGTTTGCCAGTTTATAAGAAAACTGGATGGGAAGCAAATCCCCGACTCATAGAAGGCGTTTCAGCCGTTACTGGACGTAAAACCTGAGGAAGATGTGAGACACAATCACAACTACTTGTATATTTGAATGTGTGTTGTTGTTGTCGAATTTTATTTCTTTCATGTTTCGTTTGATCTGATTATCAATGTTGTTTTTGTGTTGTTGTTGTTTGTTGATTTTGTTTGTTTTTAATTTCAAGTTTTCTTTTTGACAAACCATATGACTACCCCATGACATAAGCACACGTGTAAGACAAGTGTTGAGGTTTTGTCAACCTCCGTCGAAAGTATATCTTTACTTTTCATGCTTCACGTGGAGGAAAAAAAGTGTGGCGGTTTTGTCAACCCCACCGAAAGTATATCTCTAATTGTCATGCTTCACGTGGGAGGACAAGTTGTGACGGTTTTTTCAACCCCCCGAAAGTTTATCTCCATTTTTCATGCCCACAAAGGAACTTGGGCGACATTTTACGTGTGTATATATCTTCCTCCATATTTTCAATGTCATTATTATAACTTGTCTTACACTTGAAAAAGCATATTACTAACCGTGCGTCATTGTCTACACAAGGTTGAGCACTTTGTGGCAATGGAGAAAACACCAATGCGGCGATTCCAAAATATATGCGTATTTTGTGGATCGCAATTTGGTAAAGATGGAGAGTTTACAACAGCAGCTCTTGATCTTGGGAGGACATTAGCTGCGAGGGGTATTCATTTGATTATGGAGGGGGTAGTCTTGGGCTAATGGGGTGTGTGTCAACAGCTGCATCCCTAGGAGGGAGCAAAGTTCTCGGCATTATCCCTAAAACATTAGCTGTGCGAGATATCGTAGGCAACACAATCGGGGAAGAGTTACAAGTCTCTAGCATGCATGAGCGTATTGAACATATGATTGTTAAGTCCGATGCATTTATAGCTTTACCCGATGGTTATGGTACATTAGAGGAGATATTTCAAATCACCTCTTAGGCCCAAACAAGCTAAACAATCCATAAAAAACTCCAGTGGTTTGTTTAATGGCAATAACTTTTTTGATGGTTGTTGTCCTTTTCTTGATCAAGCTGTGAAACAATTTTTATCTCACCATCAGCGAGGCAAATGCTGGTTACAGCTTCAACTGCAGGGAGTTAATTGACAAACTAAAAGAATTCGTCTATTCACCTGATCCAACAATGGCTCGGATAAATTGGTTTGGAGAAGGCATCAAAAAGCGTCAACTGGATTTAACCCTCCATCTGTAATCTCTATTTGCTGGTTTGCTTCGTTTTTGTTTGTTTTCTTTTTATTGTGTTTATATGAAGTTTTTCATGTTATTTATTTTGAGATTTTTCAGGTTGTTTCTTTCCTCCCAGGTAATATTTTTCTAATCTTGGTTTTTAGAGTGGTGGCTTAAAAAGTTTAAGTCCTCTTGAAACGCATTATGGATCTCTTTAATCTATAATGGCTGAATAAGGAGGCTAACTTCTAAACTTTTAGACCCATTCTAACTGACTTGTTTGTGTTTGTTGATTTGTTGGACTTTATTATTTTCTGAGTAAGTTTAGTTTTATGTAATTTCGAGTTGTTGTGTGTTTTTGTCTTTATCAGTTTCGATTCAAAAAAAAAACATTGTGAAAAAACCTGAGAATGGCAGAATATGGGGTTTTCGTAACTCTTGAAACGCATTCTCTCTCAATAAATCTGTAGTTTGTTTATTTCATGTTGTTTGAAGTGTGTTGTTTCTTGTTTTGTTCTTTCATAATAAAGGTATATAGGCTGGAAACCTTAAGTCTGCGGGCTACTGGTCCTAAAGATTGTTGAAATATACAATCTTGACTCAGGTGTAACAACGCCACGTACCTCTTTTCTTGCATTTTGTGGGTCGATGATAAGATAATGATTGAATTAAGAATACCTCTTGGAAAATGATAAATGATGCATGGATCTGTGTGCTTGAAATGTTTATTGGTTTTCGCTTTGCTTTTGATTCCTTACGCAACATTGAGCACTGAGCTATTATCACTGAGTTATTTGTTCACTTAGAGAAAGTTTTTGTAATTTAAATGTTTCTTCAGATTTCAATGAATTCTAGAACTTGTTTGATGGTCACTCGAGGCGAAATCCTAGACTGTGCCACATTGGGGAAATGATTTAGGCCATCTTTGGACCGTTTGAGCCTTAATAGCCAACCTTGACTGAAATTGATCCCTAGTTACCCTTTTGAGCCTTTATAAGCCTTTTTCTTTGTTAACTCACTAAAAGATTTCCTAACCTCAAATAATTTGTTCCAAACAGTTTATCCCTTACCTATGAGCATGTAGATCATTCACAATTAAATTCTGAGCTATGATCTGGTTTTGGGAAGTTAGATGAGGTTGGGATGTGTCATGAGCAATGCAAGTGAGTTCTATTATGTTTGTAAAGAAAAAAAAAGAAAAAAAAAGAGTCAATCTGTACTTATCGTCCACGTACTTACACATTGAGGACAATGTGTTGTTTAAGTGTGGGGGAGGAGAAGTGTAATTAAAAAAAAGAAAAAAAAGAAAAAAAGAAAAAAAAGAAAAAAAAAAGAACAAAAGAAGAAGAATAAGAGATCTATACCCTTAAGTGTTCTTAAAAAGAATGAAACAACAAAGTGTGGGGGTGTAGTTTTCTTTTGTTTTCTTAAAAAAAAAAATGATTGAGTGTTCTAAATAAGTTTGGGGGTGTAACCTGGTGAATTGAAATGAAGTTGTGTTATAGGGTTGAGCTCTACATAGTCTTGAATGATTTATGTGTTTGTGGGTGATTTGAGCCAAATTATTATCCTTTATCATACCTTCACACAAGCCAAACGTTACAAGCTTAATAAAGTCCTACTTGATCCTTGGTGTTGTACATGTCTACATTAGTGGAGAGTGACTTGAAAAGCAGGCCTATGGAGTTCATTTACACATACATCTTCACTATTAAATATGATTCATTTTTAAGCATAAACTCATCCGGGTTACAAGTGATTAGGTGAGAATGGCTCTACACACACACACTTGAGGAATTGAAGTGAAGCAAAACTATTCTTTGAGATAAAATTCTTGATCAAGTGCATTATTTTGAAGTTTCCTTGGGTTATAATTAAGTACAATCTTTGAGGCCTATTTGCAAGATGAAGCATTTGTGTGTTTTAATTTTTTGTTGACTCTGTTTCGGTTTACTTTTATTTCATATTGTCGTAGTTGCTCGAGTACTAGCAAAGTCTAAGTGTGGGGGAATTTGATAAGTGTCTATTTATATATCATTTTCATATCACTTCGTCCATGTTTCTTTGCTATATTCCTTGGTATTTTTATGTTTTTGTGTGGTTTTGATGTTTGTAGGAGTTTTGGAGCAACTTGCACAAAAATGGAGTCAAACCCTTCATTTTCCCCTCTGCTAGTCAACCATCTTCTCGGATTTAATTGTATTGATATACAATGAACCCGATGACATATTATATACCGTTGGAAGCTCTCGAAGTCTATTTTTTGGAGAAATTTACGGTTTATAAATCCATTCAGTGTACCAAAAGTTGTAATCAAAACAGTGTGAGAAGTATAGAAATGTAATTCCACAAATCACTGTAGCATGTATAATACGGGACACTGTAGCAGGTTACTGTAGTAGAGTATTTAAACACATTTTGGGTTTTATTTTGATAACTTGAAGAGGGGAGAACGTGGTGGAGGCTTCAGCTCTGGAATTCTTTCATCTCTTGGAGTTCTTGAAGGAGAAAGGAAGCTTGGAAAGAGGAAGAACTACAATCCAAAGAGAATTAAATCAAATTTGCTAAGTTTTTCCCTTCCCTTTCATTTTCTGGAATGTCTCCATGTTGTATTGTATTTACAACGTTCTAAAACATGTGTAACTGAATCTGAATTGGTTGAGGGTGATTTCAAAGCCCCTGAGATGGTTTTTGTAAGTTGATTGTGTAAGGAATTGTTATCCAATTCTCTAATTGAAGTTGCTTGTATTCTCCCATATTTAATGCTTATGATTGCTTGCTGATTGTATTTGAGTGGCCAAGTGAATATAATCTGGTTGTGATTTATTGCTAGACTAGAAATCTTGATCCGTAATTGTCTTGAATTTCTAATCATTAGTAGCAAAATTGTGATCAGAGATTGCAATTGGAGAATACAACCTGAGTTAAATAATCCGAGCTTGTGTGTTTATTGCTTAGATCAACCTATCTTTCTTATCGTAATGCATCCATTGAATTAAATTTAGAGAGCTTGTTCTAGGTTGTTCAATGGATAGAGATTAAATAAAGAGCCTGTTTTGTTTAACAACAAAGTAAGGAAAGATTGGGATAACAGAGCTTGTTGTTATCTACGGTTGATAATTTCAATGGGGTAATTGGATGACAATTCTATGATTAATTCGCAAATCCATATCTTGTGGTAGAGAATAATCCCTTAACCAGATTTCTTTCATTGGTGTATCTCTCCATTGATTTAATTTTGCATGTAATTATTTTTCATTTGCTTTCCGATTTGAGTTTTAGTTAATTAATCAACAAACCCCCTCCATTTAATTCTGTTTTCGCTTTCGAATAACAAATTCAATTAGAATCAATCCTTCGTGGGAACGATATCTTACTCATCACTTTATTACTTGTGCGACTAGTATACTTGCTAGTTTCGAACGCATCACAAAGTCAAGTCCATTCTCGAGAAGACAATGAATCCGAGTAGAAAAGATTGGAGCCTACGATTGAATGATGCACTTTGGGCCTACCGAACTGCTTACAAGACACCTATTGGGATATCTCCGTATAGGTTAGTCTATGGTAATCCGTGTCACCTTCCAGTAGAGCTCGAACACAAAGCATGGTGGGCAGTAAAGCTTTGTAACATGGAGATGGATGCTGCTGGAGAACAAAGGAAGCTTCAACTGCAAGAATTGGAAGAACTTGGAAATGATGCCTATGAGAATTCCAGAATTTACAAGGAGAGAACTAAGGCATTTCATGATAAAATGATCTCCAGGAAGAATTTTGAAGTGGAACAGAAAGTTCTTTTATTTCATTCTCGCCTCAAGTTATTTCCAGGTAAATTACGATCTCGATGGGTTGGACTTTTTGTTATTACTAATGTTTTTTCCCATGGTGCAGTGGAAATCAAGAGCTTAAAAACGGATAAAGTATTCAAGGTGAATGGGCACAGGTTGAAGCCTTACTATGAGAATTCAGTGATGCAGGACTTCGTTGAGGTACCTCTCTACGAGCCAACTTATCTTGATGGGTGAGGACAGATAACGTCAGGCTGAGGACGTTAAACCAAGCGCTTATTGGGAAGCAACCCAATATATTTGAAATATAAATAAAAAGAGACAAAGAAAAGAAGGTAGTATTGATCAATTTTTTTGTTTCGAGGAGATTCCTCTCATGGGCTATTATAATTGATCAGGTTTTATCTCTCTTTGCCATTTGTCTCATTTGCTTTGTTGTTTGTTTTTGACTTTCATTTACTCTTGTGTTTTTATTTCTTTTATGTGTCTCTATTTTCTTTTCTTTTCTTTTCTTTTCTTGTATTTAATTTGATTATTCCGTGCTTCGAGTTCAGTTGTGCAACAGCTTGAGGAAACATTCACACGGGAGTTGAAGCCATTGTTCGAAGGTTTGAAACGTGCATATCTGGGAGAAGAACAAACTCAATCTCATTATCGGTAATATCTCTCCTTTTCTTCTCTTCAATGGATGCTGATATCTTTCTATCAAACCTTCGTAAATATTTCCCTTCACTTCCTCAAAATGCTGTGTTTAAAGTTTATAAAGTACGGATGACTAGACTTTGGGCATTGATGCTCCTAAATGTCCCTGCTGATATCCGATTGCTTATCGAAGCCAAGGTGAGATTGTCCGGTGAGCCGGACATTAATCTCGCAAAATACATGCCTGGTCTAGGAAAGGGCTACTACGCCAAGAGGCGAAGAGCGAAAAGGTTACAAGTATGTTATAAATGTGCTAGATGGAATTGTAACCAGACTTGTCTTTCAATAGGTTTTGCGTCCAGGAATAGAGAAGATAAACTTTCATTTATTAAGAATGGTTTGAGTAATGAGTCGCTGGATAATGTTTTGTTAACTCTCGAGTCACATTCTTGTGGACTTGTTCAGCGTTAATTGCTTAATCTATGGACACAATTTCGTGATGAATTGCAGTGTTATAGTCTAGGGAATCTGACTAAAAACGACCCTGTTTGCCAGTTTATAAGAAAACTGGATGGGAAGCAATCCCCGACTCATAGAAGGCGTTTCAGCCGTTACTGGACGTAAAACCAGAGGAAGATGTGAGCCACAATCACAACTACTTGTATATTTGAATGTGTGTTGTTGTTGTCGAATTTTTTTTTTGTTTTGTTTCGTTTGATCTAATTATCAATGTTGTTTTTATGTTGTTGTTGTTTGTTGTTTTGTTTGTTTTAATTTCAAGTTTTCTTTTTGACAAACCATATGACTACCCTATGGCATAAGTACACGTGGGAGATAAGTGTGGAGGTTTTGTCAACCTCTGCCGAAAGTGTATCTCCATTTTTAATGCTTCACGTGAGAGATAAGTGTGGAGGTTTTGTCAACCTCCACCGAAAGTGTATCTCTATTTTTTATGCTTCACGTGGGAGACAAGTGTGGGGGTTTTGTCAACCCTCGCCGAAAGTATATCTCCATTTTCCATGCTTCACGTGGGAGACAAGTGTGTAGGTTTTGTCAAACCTCGCCGAAAGCATATCTCATTTTTCAAATCTTGGGGCGATAAATCTGCATCGAGCAACCCCCACCGAAAGTATGTCCCCATGTGTCAAAATTAGAGAGTTTTATGGGTGTGTATATACATTCTGCATATTTTCATATGTCATTCCATAACCTGTCTTGCAATTGAAAAGCATAATATCTAACGTGTCTTACACAAGATTAGAGCACTTGTAGAAATGGAAAAAAAAAAAAAACCAAAAAAAAAAAAAAAAAAAAAAGAAAAAAAAAAAAAAAAAAAAAAAAAAAAAAAAAAAAACACCAATTTCGAGCGGTTCCATCCCGCAATAATGCTATTTTGCGGATCGCAATTTGGTAAAGATGGAGAGTTGACCACAGCAGCTCTTGATCTTGGTAGGACATTGGCTGCGAGGGGTATTAATTTGATTTATGGAGGGGGTAGTCTTGGGTTAATGGGGTGTGTGTCGACAACTGCATCCCTAGGAGGGAGTAAAGTTCTCGGCATTATCCCTAAACCATTAGCTTTACGAGATATCGTAGGCAATACAATCGGGGAAGAGTTACAGGTCTCTAGTATGCATGAGCGTATTGCACATATGGTTGTTAAGTCCAATGCATTTATAGCTTTGCCGGGTGGTTATGGTACATTAGAGGAGATATTTCAATCACCTCTTGGGCACAGCTAAACATCCATCAGAAACCCATTGGTTTGTTGAATGTTAATAACTTTTTTGATGGTTTGTTGTCCTTTCTTGATCAAGCTGTAGAAAAAAATTTCATCTCACCGTCGGCGAGGCAAATCCTGGTTACAACTTCAACTGCAGGGGAGTTAATTGATAAACTCCAAGAATTCGTCTATTCGCCTGATCCACCAACGGCTCAGATAAATTGGTTTGGAGAAGGCAACAAAAAGCGTCAACTGGATTTAACCCTCCATCTGTAATCTCTATTTGCTGGTTTGCTTCGTTTTTGTTTGCTTTCTTTTTAGTGTGTTTATTTGAGATTTTCATGTCATTTCTTTTGAGTTTTTTTTTCAGGTTATTTTTTTTCACCCCAGGTAATATTTTCTAATCTTGGCTTTTATAGTGGTGGCTTAAAAAGTTCAAGTTCTCTTGAAACGCATTCTGGATTTCTTTAATCCATAATGGCTGAATAAGGAGGCTAACTTCTAAACTTTTTAGACCCATTCTAACTGACTTGTTTGTGTTTGCTGATTTGTTGGACTTTATTATTTTCTGAGTAAGTTTTGTTTTATGTAATTTCGAGTTGTTGTGTGTTTTTGTCTTTATCAGTTTCGATTCGAAAAAAAAAACATTGTGGAAAAACCTGAGAATGGCAGAATATGGGGTTTTCTTTAACTCTTGAAACGCATTCTCTCTCAATAAATCTGTAGTTTGTTTATTTCATGTTGTTTGAAGTGTCTTGTTTCTTGTTTTGTTCTTTCATAATAAAGGTTTATAGGCTGGAAACCTTAAGTCTGCGGGCTACTGGTCCTAAGGATTGTTGAAATATACAATCTTGACTCAGGTGTAACAACGCCACGTACCTCTTTTCTTGCATTTGGTGGGTCGATGATAAGATAATGATTGAATTAAGAATAACTCTTGGAAAATGATAAATGATGCATGGATCTGTGTGCTTGAAATGTTTTATTGGTTTTCGCTTTGCTTTTGATTCCTTGCGCAACATTGAGCACTGGGCTATTATCACTGATTTATTTGTTCACCTAGAGAAAGTTTATGTAATTTAAATGTTTCTTCAGATTTCAATGAATTCTAGAACTTGTTTGATGGTCCCTCAAGGCGAAATCCTAGGCTGTGCAACATTGGGGAAATGATTTAGGCCATCTTTGGACAGTTTGAGCCTTAATAGCCAACCTTGACATAAATTGATCCCTAGTTACCCCTTTGAGCCTCTGTAATCCTTTTTCTTTGTTAACTCACTAAAAGATTTCCTAACCTAAAATGATTTTGTTCCAAACAGTTAATCCCTTACCTATGAGCATGTAGATCATTCACAATTAAATTCTGAGCTATGTTCTGGTTTTTGGAAGTTAGAGGAGGTTGGGATGTATCATGAGCAATACAAGTGAGTTCCATTGTGTTTGAAAAAAAAAAGAATAACAGAAAAAAAAGCCAATCTGTATCTATCGTCCACATACTTACACATTGAGGACAATGTGTTGTTTAAGTGTGGGGGAGGGGAAGTGTAATAAAAAAAAGAACAAAAAAAAGAACAAAAAAAGAAGAATAAGAGATCTATACCCTTAATGTTCTTAAAAAGAATGAAACAACAAAGTGTGGGGGTGTAGTTTTCTTTTGTTTTCTGAAAAAAAAAAAGATTGAGTGTTCTAAATAAGTTTGGGGGAGTAACCTGGTGAATTGAAATGAAGTTGTGTTATAGGGTTGAGCTCTACATAGTCTTGAATGATTTATGTGTTTGTGGGTGATTTGAGCCCAAATTATTATCCTTTATCATACCTTCACCCAAGCCAAACGTTACAAGCTTAATAAAGTCCTACTTGATCTTGGGTGTTGTGCATGTCTACATTAGTGGAGAGTGACTTGAAAAGCAGGCCTATGGAGTTCATTTATACACACATCTTCAATTTTAAATATGATTCATTTTTATGCATAAACTCATCCGGGTTACAAGTGATTAGGTGAGAATGGCTCTACACACACACAATTGAGGAATTGAAATGAAGCGAAACTAATCTTTAAGATAAAATTCTTGATCAAGTGCATTATTTTGAAGTTTTCCTTGGGTTATAATTAAGTACAATTTTTGAGGCCTATTTGCAAGATGAAGCATTTGTGTGTTTTAATTTTTTGTTGATTCTGTTTCGGTTTGTTTTATTTCATATTGTCGTAGTTGCTCGAGGACTAGCAAAGTCTAAGTGTGGGGGAATTTGATAAGTGTCTATTTATATATCATTTTTCATATCAATTCGTCCATGTTTCTTTGCTATATTCCTTGGTATTTTTATGTTTTTGTGTGGTTTTGATGTTTGTAGGAGTTTTGGAGCAACTTGCACAAAAATGGAGTAAAACCCTTCATTTTCACCTCTGCTAGTCAACCATCTTCTCTGATTTAATTGTATTGATATACAATGAACCCGATGACATATCATATACCGTTGAAAAGCTCTCGAAGTCTACTTTTTGGAGAAATTTACGGTTTATGAATCCATTCAGTGTACCGAAAGTTGTAATCAAAATAGTGTGAGAAGTGTAGAAATGTAATTCCACACATCACTGTAGCATGTATAATACGGGATACTGTAGCACGTACTGTAGCAGAGTATTTAAACACATTTTAGGGTTTTATTTTCATAACTTGAAGAGGGGAAAACGTGTGAGGATGCTGCATTTCTGGATTTCTCTCATCCCTTGGAGTTCTTGAAGGAGAAAGAAGATATTGAAAGAAGAGAAACTACAATTCCAAGAAGATTCATCTACAAAGAAGATTTTCAAAGAATTTGCTAAGTTCTTTCTTTCCTTTTCAATTCTGGAATTTCTCTGTATTGTATTTTGTTATTCTGATTGAATATGTGTAACTAAATCTGAATTGGTTGAGGGTGATTTCAAAGCCCTTGATATGGATTTTGTGAGTTGATTGTGTAAGGAATTGTTATCCAATTCTATAATTGAAGTTGCTTGTATTCTCCCATATTTAATGCTTATGATTGCTTGCTGATTGTATTTGAATGGCCAACTGAATATAATCTGGTTGTGATTTATTGCTAGACTAGAAATCTTGATCCGTAATTGTCTTGAATTTCTAATCATTAGTAGCAAATTTGTGATCAGAGATTTCAATTGGAGAATATAACCTAAGTTAAATAATCCGAGCTTGTGTGTTTATTGCTTAGATCACCCTATCTTTCGTATCATAATGCATCCATTGAATTAAACTCAGAGAGCTTGTTCTAGGTTGTTTAATGGATAGAGATTAAATAAAGAGCTTGTTTTATTTAACAACACAGTAAGGAAAGATTGGGATAACAGAGCTTGTTGTTATCTACGGTTGATAACTTCAATGCTGTAATTGGATTACAATTCTATGTTAATTCACAAATTCATATCTTGTTGCAGAGAAAGAACCCTTAACCAAGTGTCTCTCATTGATCTTTCATTCAAATTAACTTCTGTTTTGTTATTCTTAATTTACATTCTTATTTCATTTAGTTAATCATTCAACAAAACCCCCCCTGTTTAGTTTATCGTTGTTGGAAAATAACAAATTCAATTAGAATCAATCCTCGTGGGAACGATATCTAACTTATCACTTTATTACTTGTGCGACTATAATACTTGCTAGTTTGAACGCTCAGAATGGCTCTACACACACACACTGGAGGAATTGAAGTAGAGCGAAACTAATCTTTGTAATGAGATTCTGGATCAAGTGCATTATTTTGAAGTTTTCCTTGGGTTATAATTAAGTACAATCTTGAGGCCTATTTGCAAGTTAAAACATGTGTGTTTTAATTTTTTCTTTGAATCCGTTTCGATTTAGTTTTGTTTCATATCGTCGTAGTTGCTCGAGGACTAGCAAAGTTTAAGTGTGGGGGAATTTGAT
>SNVD02004981.1:0-21183 GCA_013180625.2 Boswellia sacra
ATTGATTGATGTCCAAAAAAGTGAATTGAGATTGCGAGTACAAGAGGAAGAGGTAATAGTTAATGTTTTTAATGCCATGAAACATCTGAATGACGTTGAAAATTGCTTTCACATTGATGAGGTGAGTTCTATGGTATTAAAACATAAAAATTTACCTTTGGATGCATTAGAAGCTAGCTTGACATGTTCTAAATCGCTAGAAGAGTTTAATGATTATAATATGGTTAAATACCTAAATTGGATGGATTCTTTTGGACCAAATAATAGGAAATATTATGAGCCTTTAGGATAGGGACCTAGCAGATCATTTTCCTCTATTGAAAAGCCACTGGTCCTTGAATTAAAACAACTACCTAGTCATCTTAAATATGCTTACCTTGGGGAGTCATCCACACCTCCCATCATTATATCATCAAGTTTGACTAGTGTTGAGGAAGAAAAATTATTACGGGTGTTAAGGGAACATAAAATGGCTATAGGGTGGTCTATCTCTGATTTGAGAGGAATTAGTCCTTCAATGTGCATGCACAAAATTCTCATGGAAGAGAATTGCAAACCTTCAATTGATGCACAAAGAAAACTAAATCCAACCATGAAAGAGGTAGTTAGAGCTAAGATTTTAAAGTGGTTAGATGCAGTGGTAATTTACCCCATATCGAATAGCTCATGGGTGAGTCTAGTTTAGTTTGTGCCTAAAAAGAGAGGATGACTGTTGTAAAGAATAAAAACAATGAGTTGATTGCAACTCGTACGGTTAATGGGTGGCGAATTTGCATAGATTATAGAAAGTTGAATAAAGCCACTAGGAAAGACCAATTTCCTTTACCTTTTGTTGACCAAATGCTAGATAGGTTGGCAGGACATGAGTTTTATTATTTCTTGGATAGCTATTCCTGTCACGCCCTAACATCTCTTATTTAGAGATTTTAGGGGTGATTGAATAAGAATTAATAAAAATTACGTCATCCATATCTCATAAATTTTTTTTATATAAATATATCACAAGAATTCATTACAACTTATGACTATTTGTTCAAAATTAATTTTACATACACTGGTGACTAAAATCAATACATCAGTTAATAGTCACCTAACGAAATCTCTCATTACAAACTAGGAGAACCAAGACATTAAAAAAAAAATCATTATATGCATGCAAACTCCAAACTCTCTAAGAAAGCTATGGAACATCGCTAGGATGAACATCCTTCTATGTACCTGTGGAGCGAGGGGGTGAGGATAAAGCCCAGTAGGAAAATTCTAACATTATACTAAATCATACGCATTTCACAAATATTCAATCACAGAATTAGACATCCAATAATAATAGATCAAACAATTATGTTCTTTCGTACATCAAATTTATGTTCGTGTTCCCCATGAATCCGTAAACAGAACGGCCTATCCAAGGTCCAACACATTATACCGTTATACTCGTGTTCCCCTTGGATCTATATACAGAACGGCTCATCTAAGGTCCAACACATCATATCGTTATATTCGTGTTCCCCTTGGATCCGTATACAGAACGACCCATCCAAGGTCTAACACTAAGAATATAATATATACATTCTCCTTGGATCCGTATACAAAACGACCCATCCAAGGTCCAATGCATACATTATCAACCTTTCAATATCATTACTATGATAAATCTCAAGAAAATATGATTTTTATGCAAAATCCAGGACTTTTTGGGAAGTGTACAGTCGATTTGGGGTGGTTCTGTAATTTTGCTCGACACTCGACATTGTTCACTCGACAACACTGTTCACTCGACACTGTTCACTGTTCACTCGTTAGCACTGTACAATCAACACTGTTCACTCGACTTCAATACTGTTCACTCGACAGTAAAGTGTCGATTGGTGTCGAGCGAAATGGCAGAAACTGAATTCAGCCATGCAAACCTGTTACATTAAGTCGGTTTCCCCATTTCCATTTCCAGATTTTGACCTCTAACTTCAAAAATTCATCAAAAATCCATTTTAACTCCAAATTCAACGAAATCAACGGCTAATTAAAGCTTACTACGTCTATTTTCTAAAACAAATGAGAAATCATGCAATTCTCAATCCAGAAAAATGCATCAACTCAATCAACACAAGACAGTCACATGAATTACACTTCTCACAACACCATCTCTACTTCCCTTCATCAACACTTAAATTTCACACATAATTCCTCATTCAACTACCACAATCAACTTACAATAAGTAGTTTCACTCATAATTCATCATCCAAGCAACCAAGAAATTAAGTTAAAACAAGTCACATGCATAACAACTAATATCAATTTAACAATAAAACACACAACATGAATTAAGTATAGTGTTAAAAACCCCTACTTGTTTTCCAAGCTAAACTTCTTTGAATTTTTTTCCCCTCTTTTCTTCCCTCTCCTTTCTCTTCTTTTCTTCCTGGAGCCGTGAACTCCCTTCTGCTCTTCTCTTCTTTTTCTTTTTCTTCTCCTTAATTCTAGAAAACCCCCTCTTATATACATAAGGCCTTGACTCTTGGGCCTAATTCCACACACTATCCAACCCACTACTCCTTAACATAATTTCTAAGTTTTACAATACATAAATACATATATATCAATATTTATTTATTATTAATTTTTTTTGAAACTCCACAATTTCGGATACAATCAAATTGCCATAGCACCTGAAGAGCAAGAGAAAACTATGTTTATTTGTCCTTATGGCACATTTGCTTTTAGGAGGATACCCTTTGGATTGTGTAATGCACCAGCCAGATTCTAAAGGTTCATGATGGCCATATTTTAAGACATGATAGAGAAGGATATCGATGTGTTCATGGATGATTTTTCTATTTTTGGAAAAACATTTGATTAGTGCTTAGACAATCTAAGGTTAGTTCTTAAAAGATGTGAGGAAACTAACTTAGTTTTAAACTGAGAAAAATGTCATTTCATGGTTAAGGAAGGGATCATCTTAGGTCACAAAATATCATCTATGGGAATTGAGGTAGAGAAGGTAAAAATAGAAACACTTGAAAAACTGCCACACCAACATTAGCGAGTTTCTATAGAAGGTTTATTAAGGATTTCTCCAAGATTTTCAAACTACTTTCGAATTTACTTGTGCAAAATAACCCATTTGTGTTTGATAGCAACTATTTGCAGACCTTTGAGACTCTTAAAGCAAAGTTAGTGACAACTCCTATTGTGGTAGCACCGGATTGGAAATTACCTTTGAGTTAATGTGTGATGCAAGCGACTATGCAGTAGGCATAGTGCTTGGGCAGCGACAAAACAAAGTCTTTCATGCTATATACTATACAAGTCACACACTTAATGATGCTAAACTCAATTAAGCTACAACTGAAAAGGAATTACTTGCTATAGTATTTGTTTTTGATAAATTTTGGCCATATCTAATAAGTAAAAAGGTGATTGTGTAGACTGATTATTTAGCCATCAAGTACCTTATGGCCAAGAAAGATGCAAAGCTGAGGCTCATTCGATGGGTGCTGTTACTACAAGAGTTTGATTGAGAGATTAGAGACAAGAAGGGCACAGAGAATTTGGTGGCTGATCATCTTTCTTGGTTAGAGCTACCTGAAGGATGAGAAGAGCATATGCAGCCAATTGATGATCACTTTTCAGATGAACAGCTATTTATGGTGTCTTCTAACAGAATTTTGCCATGGTTTGTAGATTTTGTGAACTATCTTGTAGCAAAAATCATTCCACCAAGCTTATCTCGTCTACAAAAGAAGAAATTCTTTGCCGATAGCCAACACTATTATTGGGATGATGCAATTCTATATCGACATTGTGCAGACCAAATGATAAGAAGATGTGTACCAAAAGAGGAAATGCAAGACATTCTTAAGCACTACCATGCACTAGAATGTGGAGGGCACTTTGGAGGACAAAGGAAAGCAGCCAAAGTTTGCTAATTAGGGTTCTTCTAGCCCACTTTATTTCAAGATGCTCATAAGTTTGTTGCAAATTGTGATAGGTGTCAATGGACATGCAATATTTCTAAAAAGAATGAGATGTCATTGAAACTATGCTAGAATCAGAGTTATTCGACATCTGGGGAATCGATTTCATGGGATCATTTTTGTCCTCTTACAACAACAAGTATATCCTCTTGGTAGTAGATTATATGTCAAAATGGGTGGAAGCAGTGGCAACACCAACTAATGATGGTAAAGTGGTGCTTAACTTTTTGAGAAGGCATATATTTACACGGTTTAGTACGCCGAGGGCCATAATAAGCGATGAAGGTACGCACTTCTGTAAGAAACAGTTTGCAGCCCCTTTATCAAAGTATGGTGTCAACCATAGGAAAGCTCTAGCTTATCATCCATAAACTAATGGCCAAGCGGAGATCTCAAATAGAGAAATCAAGAGAATCCTTGAGAAAACAGTTGCAAGCTCACGTAAGGAATGGGCAAGAAAGTTGGATGATGTATTGTGGGCATGCCGAACTGCGTACAAGATATCAATTGGAATGTCTCCATGTCGACTAGTTTTTGGGAAAGCATGTCATTTATCAATTGAGCTAGAGCATAGAGTTTATTGGGCTATAAAAGAATTAAATATGGATTTGCAAAAAGCTGGTGAGAAAAGGTTGTTGTAGATAAATGAACTTGAAGAGTTTTGAAAAGAAGTCTATGAAGATGTAGTCATCTATAATGAGAAGACCAAGGCCTGGCATGATAAGCAAATTCTCTGGAAATCCTTCTCATCAGGCCAACAAGTCCTCCTATACAATTCTCGACTTCCACTATTTTCAGGAAAACTCAAGTCGTGATAGTCCAGACCTTTTACAGTGATCAAAGTATTTCCATATGGTGTAGTGGAGATTGGACAACCAGATAAGACTTCATTTAAGGTCAATGGACAAAGGCTCAAGCACTACATGAGTGGTGAAGCTGAACTGCAGAAGAGCACCAAACTCTTGGATGAAGTCTGATAAGAAAAGTCACGTCCAACTGATGACGTAAAAGCAAGCGCTTCTTAGGAGGCAACCTAAGCTAAACTAGGATTTTTTTATCTCAGTTAGTATTCAATTGCTTTCTTTGATTTTAGTTGTGTTTAGCTACATTTTTTTATTTTAGGTATGCATTAATGATGTGTGTTAGTGGCTTCAGGCAAATTTCCAGCTCCAGAGACAAGTTTAGGAGAGTGTTGATAGAAGCCTCGCGCTCCTGCGCAACAACATCCATGTAGTTGGGCTTGAGAAGATATGGGACATGCACTACTATGCCGATAAGTCATGCGGCTATGCGTAAAATTTCATTGAATAGCTAAAATGTCACGCCCGGACATCTTTTATTTAGAGATTTTAGGGGGGATTAAATGAGAATTTATACAAATTACGTCATCCATATCTCATAATTTTTTTTTATTTTATTTTATATAAATACATCACAATAGTGCATTACAACTTATGACTATTTGTTCAAAATTAATTTTACATACACTGGTGACAAACTCAATACATCAATTAATAGTCACCTAACAAAATCTCCCATTACATACTAGGAGAATCAAGACAGTTCCCAAAAGTTATATGCATACTGACTCTAGACTCCCTAAGAAAACTCTGGAACATCTTTAGGATGAGCATCCTTCTGTGTACCTATGGAGGGAGGGGGTGAGTATAAAGCCCAGTAGCAAAGTTCTAACATTATAAGAAATTATTCATATTCCGCAAATATTCAATCACAGGAGTAAACATCCAATAATAATATATCAAACTATTATGTTCGTTCGCATATGAAATTTCTGTTCGTATTCCCCTTGGATCCGTATACAGAACGGCCCATCCAAGGTCCAACATATCATATCGAAATATTCGTGTTCCCCTTGGGTCCGTATACAGAACGGTCCACCCAAGGTCCAACACCTCATATCATTATATTCGTGCTCCCCTTGGGTTCGTATACAGAACAGTCCACCCAAGGTCCAACACCTAATATTATTATATTCGTGTTCCCTTTGGGTCCGTATACAGAACGGTCCACCCGAGGTCCAACACTTAGAATATAATATCCGCATTCTCCTTGGATCCGTATACAAAATGGCCCATCCAAGGTCCAATGCATACATTAACAGCCTTTCAATATCATTACTATGATAAATCTAAAGAAAATATGATTTTTGTGCAAAATCCAGGACTTTTTGGGAAGTATACAGTCGATTTGGGGTGGTTCTGAAATTTTACTCGACACTCGACACTGTTCACTCGAAAGTACTGTTCACTTGACATTGTTCAATGAAAACACTGTTCATGAGACAATGTTCACTTAAAAATACTGTTCACTCGGCACTGTTCACAGAAATACTATTCACTCAATACTGTTACTCGACGCTGTTCACTGAAAAAAATGTTCACTGAAAATACTATTCACTCGATATTGTTCACAAAAATACTGTTCACTCGACACTCGATACTGTTCACTCGACACTCGACACTGTTCTCCCGATAGTGCTGTTCATTGTCGAGCGAAACACCAGAATCGAATTCCAGAGTTGGTTCAAAAAGTCCCATTTCTAGAATTCAGCTCCCAACTTAAAAAATTCACCAAAAATCTGTTTAAACTCCAAATTCAACGAAATCAGCGACTATTTAAAGCTTAATCTATCTATTTTCTTACACAAATGAAAAATCATGCAATTCTCAATCCAGAAAAATGCATCCACTCAAACAACACAAGACAGTCACATACACTACAAGTCCTCACAAAAATATTTCTACTCCACTCATCAACACTTCAATTCACACATAATTTTTCATGCAATCACAACAAACAACTTGTAATAAGTAACTTAATTCATAATTCATATCCAAGCAACCAAGAAATCAAGTTAAAACATGTCACATACAAAGCAACAATATCAATTCAACAACAAAACACATAACATGAAGTAAGTATAGTGTTAGAATCTCCTACTTGTTTTTCCAAGCTAAACTTCTTGAAATTTTTCCTCTCTATTCTTCTCTCCCCTTTCTCTTCTTCTTTTTCTCTTCTTTTCTTCCTGGAACCGTGAACTTCTTCTCCTCCTCTATTTTTTTCTTTTTTTTTTCTTCTCCTTAATTCTAGAAAACCCCATCTCTTATATACATAAGGCCTTGGCTCAATGGGCCTAAGTCCAACAACTTCCAACCCACAATACTTTAAACATAATTTCTAAATTTGTAATATATATATATATAAATGCATATATATAATTTACATTTGAGACTCTACAACCTACCCTCTTAAAAAAAATTTCGTCCTCGAAATTTGAAAACATGAATCAGAAATTACCTCTTGCATTCAGAAGTTCAGGGTACTTTATTTGAATCTCTGACTCTAACTCCCACGTGGCCTCTTCAATATCATGATGCTTCCACAAGACCTTGTTTCAAGCAAGTCCAGCGTAGAAAACTCCAGTGCGCGCTAGCCCCGTATATGTTAGTAAAGGTGCTTTCGAGCCCCTTTATTAGTCAGTAGGGTTGTTGCTTTCGAGCTAATGGGATGGACTTGCCACGTAAGACTTGCACTCTCGAGTCCAGGATTTGTATAGGAACCTCTTAATACGAAATATCTTGTTGAATATCCAACTCATTCCAATCTAGCACATGTATTGGGTGAGGTTCATACTTTCTTAGCATCGATACATGGAATGTGTTATGAATTCTCGATAACCATGGCGGCAATGCTAGCTCATAAACTACTTTGCCAACCCGCCTTAGGACTTCAAATGGACCAATATAACGTGGAGCAAGTTTACCTTTCTATCCAAAGCGCATCAAGCCCTTACGTGGAGACACCTTTAAAAACACATGATCCCCCACTTTGAATTCTAACGGTCGTCTCCTCTTGTCTGCGTAACTTTTTTGTCTACTTTGGGCTGTAAGCAAACGTTGACGTATCAATTTCACCTTTTCGGTCGTTTCTTGTACAAGCTCCGGTCCTAATAAGGTAGCTTCTCATACTTCTACCTAACATAACGGGGATCTACACGGTCTACCATAGAGTGCCTCAAAAGATGCCATTCCAATACTTGATTGATAGCTGTTGTTGTATTCGAATTCCACAAGTAGTAGATGATCCTCCCAATTACCTTGGAAATCCATCACACAAGCCCTCAACATATCTTCTAAAATTTGAATAGTACGCTTTGATTGACCATCAGTTTAAGGATGGAAGGTTGTACTAAATAACAACTGAGTGCCCATAGCTCTTTGGAGGCTTTGCCAAAATTGAGCTGTAAACCGGGGATCTCTGTCTGACACCATTGAAACTGGAACTCCATGCAATCTTACAATTTCTTTAATGTACAGCCGACTCAAAACATCCACTGAATCGGCTGTACGTATAGGAAGAAAGTGTGATACTTTGGTTAATCTATCTACAATCACCCAGATTGCATCCTTCCCTTTTAAAGAACGTGGTAATCCAGTAACAAAATCCATGGTGATGTGATCCCACTTCCACTCTGCCACAGGTAATGGTTGGAGTAATCCTATAGGTCTTTGATGCTCAGCCTTCACTTGTTGACAAGTAAGGCATCTAGCCACATATTCCGCAACATCCCTCTTCATTCCTTTCCACCAAAATTGACGATGTAAATCATGATACATCTTAGTACCACCAGGATGAACAGCGAATTTAGAATGATGAAATTCCTTAAGAATATCATCTTTACACTCTTTACTCGATGGAATAAAGATTCTGCCCTTGAATCGCAAACTCCCTTCTGAACCAATGGTCCAATCCACACTCCCATCACCGCGTACCACTTGCTCATACAAGGCTTTGGTCTCTGAATCTTGATGTTGCCATTTAATCACTCTATGCACAAGAGACAGTTGGGCAACAAGTGTAAAAAGGCAAATTTGATCTCCACGATCCTCAACCAAGATATCATAATCATAAACAGACCGCAACATGCTCCATTCCCCTATCATCGCACTAACCATGGCCCTCGACTTCCTACTTAATGCATCAGCCACCACATTTGCCTTGCCTGGATGATAGTGGATAGAGAAATCATAGTCTTCCCAATACTCCATCCATCTTCGTTGTCTCAGATTCAAGTCTTTTTGAGTGAAAATGTATTTTAAACTTTTATGATCACAAAAGACTTCAAACCTCTTACCATACAGATAATGTCGCCAAATCTTCAAAGCATACACTACCGCAGCAAGTTCTAGGTCATGAGTGGGATAATTCTGCTCATGAGGTTTCAACTGACGAGATGCATAGGCTACAACTCGACCCTGTTGCATTAACACACACCCTAACCTATCCAAGGAAGCATCGGTGAAAACTACATAATCAACTCCACGTTGTGGTATCACAAGGATAGGTGCTGAAGTTAATCTTTTCTTCAATTCTTAGAATGCTTGCTCACATGCATCATTACATTCGAATCTGACTCCTTTCCTTGTTAAACTAGTCATTGGTACAGCCAATCGAGAAAAGTTCTCAACAAAACGTCGATAGTATCCTGCTAAACCCAAAAAGCTGCGTACTTCAAATACATTCTTTGGTCATTCCCATTTCATAACTGCTTCTACTTTTGATGGGTCCACTGAGATTCCCTGTCTTGACACCACATGGCCTAAAAATTTTACTTCTGATAGCCAAAATTCACATTTACTCAGTTTGGCATAAAGACAATGCTCTCTCAGTGTTTGAAGTGCCACGCGTAGATATTGCTCATGTTCAACCTCAGATGAAGAATAAATGAGGATATCATCCACAAACACAATCACAAATCGGTCTAAGTAGGGTCTGAAAACACGGTTTATCAAATCCATAAAGGCAGCAGGAGCATTAGTTAGTCTAAATGGCATGACCAAGAACTCACAATGTCCATACCAGGTACGAAAAACAGTCTTGGGTATATCTCCTTCCTTTATTCTCAATTGATGATAACCCGAACGAAGATCTATCTTGGAAAAACAACAAGATCCTCTCAACTGGTCGAACAAATCATCGATCCTAGGTAGAGGATATTTGTTTTTCACTATAACCCGATTTAACTACCTATAATCAATGCATAAACGCAACGAACCATCTTTCTTCTTCACAAACAATGCTGGTGCACCCCAAGGAGAAGTACTAGGTCGGATGAATCCCTTCTCTAACAATTCTTCTATCTGTAACTTTAGCTCTTTCAACTCTGCTGGAGCCATTCGGTAAGGAGCAACTGATATAGGTGCCACACCTAGATACACTTCAATAGTAAACTCCACCTCTCTAGTTGGAGGTAACCCAAACAATTCTTCAGGAAAGACAGCAGGAAATTCATTCACCACCCGAGGAAGTTCAAAAACCCCTTTATTAGTCTTTTCTACTAATATACTTGTTATCATGTTCCTCATCCCTTTCTTGTTTTGCGACCCAAGCAAAGGATAATGCAATAATGCATATTTATCCCCATAAAAACTAAAAATGATGCCATCTGGCATGTGGATGATCACTTTCTTCTTGTGACAATCCAATAGAACTCGATAAGCGGACAACCAATCCATTCCTAGTATCACATCATACTCCGTGAAATCCATAAGTATCAAATCAAATGATAACCTGTGCCCATTGATTTCCATCATACAGGAGTGACATATCTTCCCAACCTCTAAAGTACTACCCATAGGTGACTCCACTTGTAATGCAGAATCCAACAACTCAGACTCTAATCCTAATGCAGATGCAAAATGGGTGGATATAAAAGAATGAGTAGATCCAGAATCAAATAAAACACGGGCCCATGCATTAAAAATCAGTAATGTACCTCCCACAACTCCGTGGTCTGCAGGCTTTATTGGCTGAGTCAAAGCAAAAACTAGTCCCTGAGTCATCTGTCCCTGCTATCTAGTGCTCTGAGCTGATCTTGGAGGCCTAACAGATTGAGAAGAAGCTGCCTGAGACCTCTGAGATGTCTAATGGGAATGAGTATCACATCCTTGAAATGGTGGTCTAGCCTGTGACCCTGATCCTTGTCGAGGAGCCTGTGGGGTCTGGCTAGTGGCACTCTGAGGACCTCTCATCCCTACCGAATAATCCTGTTGCATATGACTGTATTGTCTGCATTTATAACATCTGGGACATTGATATCGCAAGTGACCTGGTTTCTTACACCTAAAACAAACTCTCTGACTCTGAGAGGACCCACTTGCCATGGAGCCTTGAGATTGCAGTTGCTGAGACTGAGAATTAAAGGAAGTCCTACTGGACTGAGTTCTCTGTCTCTTAACTAAACGATCCTGTTGTCTCGCTCCTCTAGGAGGTATGCCAATACCCTCTACCCTGTGACTCTGGGATATCTCCCGTTCTGCCACTAAAGCGGTCTCCACCACATCAGAATATGTAGTCAATCTACACACTACCACTGAGGGTCTAATATCATCTCTCAATCCCTTTAGAAATCTCTGGGCCTTGCTAGCCTCATCTGCCACCAACCCAAGTACAAAACGGGATAAAGTAGTAAATCGTGCCTTATATTGTTGCACCGTCATATTCCCCTGGGTCAAGTATATAAACTCATTTTCGTTTTTGTCCCGAAAAATCGTAGGAAAATATTTATCAAGAAAAGCAGTAGAGAAGTCCTTCCATGTAAGAATGTTCCTTCCTCTAATACGCTCAATAGACGTCCACCACTGTAACGCCTCTCCTGACAACAGATGAGTTGCCACCCTAACCCGTAGATCTTCTTCAACTTGCAAAAGATTGAAGAGGCGCTCAACTCGTATAGCCAATCTTCTGCAACATTCGGGTTGGGCTCCCCATTGAAAGTAGGTGGATTGTGGCGTTGGACTTCTGTAAGTGCACCCTTCATTCTATTGTCAACACCCGTCTCTAACACCGGTTGAGGCGGTGGTGGTGGCACTACAACAAATAACACATTTAGTAGCATTGCATTGTAGCATTTTTTATGATGCTACTAAAAGTTTATTTTTTGTAACATTTAAAAAAAGAATGCTATGATATGTAACTTGAAAAGTAGCATTTTATTATTGATAACTTTTCCATATATATTCATAGCATTTTTTTGAAAGCTATAAAAGCATTTAAATTGGTAGCATTCGTAGAATGCAACTAAAAGATAATAAAACCATAGCATTTGATAAGAGCTACTGTTAATAATAATATCATTTGTAAATGCCCCCTTTTTGGCCTATGTAAATTGGGCGGACTAAAGCCCGCTCAAATTTTATGTTTGGCTCCTGTTTGGCACCTAAAACTTAAGTCAAATTTTATTATGTCTAGCTCCTAAAAATTCCATTTGAGAAAATAAAACAAAGAGAAACAGTATTTCTAGCACCCTCGAAATAACCTAGTCTCTTCCTCTCTCTGGTTGCTTTCTCTAAGGTGAGAACTTTCTCGCTCTCTTCCCCCTCTTGAATTTTGTTACTTTCTTCTGCAGCTGCCATGATCGAACTCTAGAGATCACGAGGTCCAGGATCTATGACAGAATCTTGAAGTTGCTTTACTGTTTGTTGATTTCTTCTGCTTTGATTTCAGATTTGAAGATCTTCTATTTGGTGATGAAAGGTGGTTACCACGGTGCCTGACTGAGTTCAAGACTGGTACCTGTCTCGCTGTTTTTCATCCTAAATTTTTTTTTGTTAGTTTCTATTCTCTGTTTTTGAGCTTTTTTGCCAAAATCCATCTCCTGAGCTCCTGTCTTGAGAATCTCAAAATCAGAATATTCTAATTGTTCTAAAGCTTTTAATGGTAATCTTTGTTGAATCCCTTATCATCAACAACTTAATAGTTTCATGGTGTTCTGTAGAGTTGCATCCACCAATTTCTAAAGATGGTATAAGATAATTCGTAGTTAAGAAAATGTGTCAAGGTCAAGAATTTTGATCTGGTTGCTGTAATAATACTAGGAACAATGTCTTAATAATTAGAAAAAGAAATTTCATTATTTCTAATTTTATTTTATTAACATGTGATTTTCTCAAGATCTTCTTTAATTTGCAACATTGTTTTATTTTACTTTATTTATAACTGCTGTGCTTCTTATTTTTCGGGATTATATACCAATAGTTTTTGATAATTTTATCACCAGTTTTGGCCCATGGGATACTACAGGTATATATATGGATTCTTCTTCTTGTAATGACACCTCTGAAGGCGATAATTAATTGTAGATTATTGCAAAAAAAAGTTGAGTTGATGTTTGGGTTTTTCTTTGATTGGTAACATATACTTGTATGATAAATGATCGGCTTATCATTGCCTTACTCCTTTATTGCTTTATTGCTTGAAACCTTTATTAAGAAAGGTTAATTGACATTCTCGATTTCTCAATTTTATAGCAACATCTGGTTCTTCGCTACGGGTTTAGAATTCTATCTCATATTCAACTTTAGAATTATTCTGCATTTACTTTCCATTTAGTAAGTTTCACGCTTAATTTAGAATTCTTGGACAACTCAATAGCTGATTGTATCATTTCATATATGTTCACATCATTGAAGTGCTTGTTCGATTGTAACTAACATTAATTACTTGTACTTTTTATTGAAATTGCATAGTTAAAGTCAACAGATTCAAACTTTGCAGCTAATTGATTAACTGAAACATTGAATTAAAATCTTTGGGTCCAAGGACTCTAGGCTTAGACTGGAAGTTGGAGCTAATCTTGAGTCGAGGATATTATTTTATGAATTTGGTGTTTTTTTTGTTGTAAATGGTTTGTTTTAGAGTTAGCCACGTTGGTTTCTTTTCCTTTTTTTTTTTTAACTGCAATTGATTTGTCTATAAATTTGATGGTGGGTAAAAGTTAGAAAAAAAAATATAAGAATGAAAATCTTTGAATCATTTCCTGTTATATCCCAATCCAAGGCCCAAATTCTATAAATTAAAGTTAATAACTTTTTGACATCTCAAATATAAATATCCTTAACTTTGGACAGACTAAGGCTTCGTTTTTCTTGATATATAGGTTGTTGCTGTTGTATTGGCCCTCTCTCTGTAAGTGTTGCTACAAGAAAAATGTACTAACCCATATAACAGGCTACCCTATCTTTGTTCATCCATCTTGAGATTTGATAATAGAAATGAGGATATTTATATATAGAAATGCACTAACCCATATAGCATGAATCCACAACTTTAAGTAAACTCAAGACTCCCTGATTTATAAGTTAACAATTTTTTTACCCCTTCTAAATAAGAAAAAATATGGAGTATCAGAATTGGCTTCCTTTTGTGGTTGGGGCAAACTTGTTTCTAATATTTGGATTCTTTAATCTATTTATCTTTTTGAGAATGCTAGCAACACTTTATCACTCTAGCTTCTTAGGCTGGCATGTGTTTTTACACTTTTAATCATCGGTAATTGACTTGATGACTCACTTGCCATTATTGTAATTTTGTAAAAGTATTGTGGACATGGGTCAACACCAAAAGCAGAGTGAGAAAGAGCGTTGGTAGCATTCCTTTACGGCTCTACCTTTTCATACAAGTAACCTTATTTGTAAAATACTTGATCTGTTTCAATCTCATGCTTGGAAGAAATTTCATCACTATTCACTTTGAGAAGCTTGTTTAATTAACATTGGAAATTATATTTAATTACTGTAGATTCTCCCGAAATTTTCCTTAATTATATATGTTTACTTTATGCATATGAATGTTATAATTTTTGTACAGTGTCTATGCCACTATTTTTTCTATTTCTCTTTCATAGTTTGTCATTCATATTCCTGGTCTTGCTTTATTTGTAACTGCTATAAAATAATTGTCCTGCTTTTTCTGCTTTATGTAGTGATTGATTTTGTATTTTTTCAGGGTCGCTTTCTCTCCTCTCTGAATACCCTGTCGCCAGCATTAAATGTAGTTTCTCTCGAAGGTTATTGCTCAATCTTATCACAGTTCTTGCTTAGGACAACTTAACCCCAAGTGTTACGATTAGTGGTAAAAAGTACTTGTCTCCATAATTGAGGTTAATGGTTCAAATCCCCTTAGAGCCAGCTGCTTGGGATATTTATATCCCACATGTTTCCTAACTATCAAGCTTGTAGGTGTGGATGTAGTCCTCAAATTAAAACTTGATGAACGAGGGGAAGGTCGAGAGAACCTTGGGTTGAAAGCAAAGTTCTTGCTTTAGATAAAGCATCCTTTTGTTCTTTCTTCTTGATTAATATTATTTTCCATTTTCATAGCAAAAAAGCATATCATAGTTGTCTTCTAGAGTAATATGAAATTTGAGTATAATTGTTATGAGCTTCTGCTTATCTTAGGCTGAGAATGTTTTCTGTTTTAACAATATCAGCAAACTTCATGGGCTAGTCGCTTGTGGTGGTGAGGATGGTGCTGTGGAATGTTTTGACATGAGAATGAGATCTTCAGCTGGTAGAATTAATGTTGTTGCACCTGCGGGTGATACTGACCAGGTATCAGATTTTTGTTAATAAGTTGGAATAGCAACCGGTTTCTTTTATCACAAGTGTCCTTATGGAAGTTAATTGCTTGGTAGCCAAATGCCTTGACTCAAATATGTTTCATGACTTTGATAGTTCTTGCCGTGCAATATGGATTTTGCTATTAGTTTTTTGCTATTAGTTTTTTGCTGCCTTCTAATTTTTGGTTCTCTGTATGGACATCTGGTCCACTTTAAACATGCAAAACTTTTCACACTTCATAAAGTTTCCAGTTTACAAAAAACCCATATAAATATCCTACATATCAACATTCCTGATAGTAATAGAAATGAGGAACCACAAACTGAAATATTGACTCAAATTCTTTCCGTCCAAGCCCTTTGGGCTTAAGGTGACCAAAGTTTAGAGCTTTGTTTTGTAATGAAATTAATTATCACAAAAGTGTTTTTTATTTTTATTTACTGGATGTTGAATGCTGTAATTGTTTTGTTTCAAAGTTCATACTGTTGCTTTCTTTTCTTTTGTTATTATTTTTATCTTCTTATATTTTTTAAATTTTAATTGATTTGCCTATAATTTAAGGGTGGAGGAGGGTTAGAGAAAACAATTAGAATACAAATCGTTGAATCATTTTTAATTTGTAATACCCCAAGGCCCAAATTATATAAACTCATCTGAAAGTAACTATTTAAAAAGAATCTTGTTTTTTTTGTTTGTTTGATCTATATTATGAATTTTGTGTTGCATGTAGTTCCCTTGACTTTGAAGATGATAACATTTGAGTTTTTGTTCATCAACATTGAACTCTGTTTGTATATGTTTCTTTTATCTAACTATTTGTTACTTGTTAGTTTCTATTCTTTGTGTTTGGGCTTTTTTTCCCCAAAATCTATCTCCTGAGCTCCTGTCTTGAGAATCTCAAAATCAGAATATTCTAATTGAATCCCTTATCATCAACAACTTAATAGTTTCATAATGTTCTGTGGAGATGCATTCATCAATTTCTAAAGATGGTATAAGATAATTCGTAGTTAAGAAAATGTGTCAAGGTCAAGAATTTTGATCTGGTTGCTGTAATAATACTAGGAACAATGTCTCAATAATTGGAAAAAAAATTTCATTATTTCTAATTTTATTTTATTAACATGCGATTTTTTCAAGATCTTTGTTTGGAACATTGTTTTATTTTACTTTATTTGTAATTTTCGTGCTTCATATTTTCCAGGATTATATACCAACATTTTTTGATAATTTTATCACCAATTTCGGCTTATGGGATGCTACAGGTATATATATGGGTTCTTCTTTCATTAAATTTTTTCATTAAATTCATATCTTTTCCTTTTAATTTTTGTAATTTGTGCAATTTCTTTGATTTTGTTTCAATACGTTATAAAGCTTCAATTTTAGTGAGTTTCCCTCATTAAATTCTAGTGGTCAGAGACTTTCCAAAAGTATGAATTTTATGAGGAATTGCTATGTGTGGTTGGTTTTGAACTACCAAATTCGTGTTCTAATATTAAATTCTACACTTAAGAAGTTGGTTGTTGGTATTAATTGCAGAGTTAATCTCTTGCAATTAAGCATATGAAACTGTGGTTTGATTCCAAATGCAAAATGACGCTTGCAAATGCACTTTGATCTTTCTAGCTCGTTTGCTTTACTTGTTTTCATTCCAATCTCAATTGTTGGGTTAGCATTTTTTTAGGTGTAATTGTTTTGGGGATTTTTATTATAAAAACCTTTATTTCCAACTCATCTCCAATGCAAGACCACTCACTTTCTCATTGCTTCAAGTAAGTTGGATGTATCTTGATTAATAAGCATCCTATATGTACAGTTTTTTTTCTTTTTTTCTTGTATAAGTCTACTGATTTACACAATTATCACATTGATAATTTCTTTGTTATGTAGAAAATGAACATGAATGTGGTGTTGGTAATTTATTATGAATATGACAAAATATCATGTTTTTACTAAAGTCAGTTTTTTTTTTTGTGTGGATTTGTTGAAATTATTTGATACTTTTGCTTCTTCGATAACTTCCTTTTGATTGGTTCTTCTTTTACCAGCTTTATTGAGATATTATTCAATTATTGAATTTCAGTTTTCTGTATATGTAGGATAAAGATAACTCAACGAGATTAATGAAAGTCATCCAGTAGATAACCATTAAATCCATAAAATCTAGTGAAAGCTACATTGGTCTGGTAAGAGTTAATGTTTTTTATATGTTTGGTAAACATTATGAATGCTTTTCTATGTTTTGTTGTCATAATAATAAACTAATTGGTTTGATAAGAGTTAATTGGTCTACTTTTATATGTTCTGTTTTCATAATATTATAGTAATGCTTTTACATGCTTTTATATGATCTTACCTTTCAATTTTATGCTTTGGACATACCAGGAAAGAATTTATAGGATCTATTGGTGTAATGATGATGAATAAGGATTGGGTGCATCTGAATAGGTAATGAATAATAAAAAAATAGATTTATTATTTAAAAAAGTATATTGACATGCTTTTAGCTTTTTGACTTGGTAGAGCAACAGATGAATACATGCAAGCTGCATGGAATTTTGCAAAGATGGCTAAACAAAATGTAGGAAATCCAAAAAAGATTCTATGTCCTCGCAAAAGTTGTCGAAATTTAAGTCATCATGAAGTGGAAACAGTTTATGAGCATCTTATTATTAAAGGAATGGATCCTACATACACTAATTGGTTTCATCATGGTGAAGAGCAAGGTATAGATGCAAAACTTAAGGAAGTGAAAATGTTAGATGCTTTCAACTTTTTTGAAGCTGCATATATAGGAGATAATGACAACAGTGAAATACCTTTAGAAGAAAGAAGAGATGAGGATTTTAATCAATTTTTAGAAGATGCAAAAACTCCTTTGTACCCGGGTTGCACAAAATACTTAAAAATGTCAGCTATTGTAGCTTTATATAAACACAAAGTTACAAATAGATGGACTGACAAGAGTTTCACTGGACTTTTAGAGATTTTGGAAGACATGTTACCAAAGCATAATGTGCTTCTCAAGTCTGTGTATAAAGTGAGAAAATTTCTCAAGGCATTTGATTTGGGTTATGAGAAAATTCATGCTTGTGTGAATGATTGCTGCTTATTTAGAAAGGATAACAGTGAACTAGAAAATTGCCCAAAGTGTCATTCTTCTAGATGGAAGTTAGATGAAAGAACTAAGAAAATTAAGAAAGGTGTTCTAGCTAAAGTTTTGAGATATTTTCCTATAATACCAAGATTTAGAAGGATGTTTAATTCACCAAAAATATCTGAAGATTTAAGATGGCACTTCACCCATAAAAGTGAAGATGGTAAGATGCGTCATCCGGTGGATTCCATATCATGGGACTTGATCAATGATAAATGGCATTCTTTTTCAATAGAACCACGAAATCTTAGACTTGGTCTTGCTGCTGATGGCTTCAACCCATTTTCCAATTTGAGCTCCACATATAGTTGTTGGCCTGTAATGCTTGTTATATACAACCTGCCTCCTTGGTTATGCATGAAAAAAGAGAACATTATGCTGAGTTTACTGATTCCAGGACCTAAACAGCCTGGTAATGATATTGACATTTATTTGAAGCCTCTTGTAGAAGACCTTCAAAAGTTATGGAATGATGGTGTAAATGTTTTTGATGCATTCAGTAAGACAACTTTTACTTTAAGGGTAATTTTAATGTGGACAATAAATGATTTTCCAGCCTATGGAAATCTTTCTGGATGTAGAACAAAAGGTAAACTAGCATGTCCAATATGTGGAGACAAAACACATGCTTTATGGTTGAAGTTTAGTAAAAAGTTTACATACATGGGTCATAGGCGATTTTTACCGCCATCCCATCCATATCGAAAAAAGAAAGCTTGGTTTGACGGAAAAGAAGAAAAAGGAAGAAGTAATTTGGTCATGAATGGCTCTAACATTTTACTTGCTCTTAAAAATTTCAAAAATGATTGGGGTAAATGTAAAAAGAAGAAAAGAAAGCAAGATTGTGAAATTATACAATTGTGGAAAAAGAAGTCAATCTTCTTTGATTTGCCATATTGGAAGGTATGTGACTTTGATTTAAAACATGCTTATTTACAATTTTTCATTATTGATATCTATATGAACTTTGAATAATGTCTTGTACTAATTGTTTCAGGAATTACCATTACGTCATAATTTGGACGTTATGCATATAGAAAAAAATATATGTGAGAGTGTAATTGGCACATTATTGGATATCAGTGGGAAATCAAAAGATGGACTTAATGCTCGTAAAGATTTACAAGATATGGGAATTCGACACGATCTACATCCAGAAGTTCGTGGGACTAGAACATACCTTCCTGCAGCTCCACATACATTATCAAAGATTGAGAAACAAATATTTTGTAATAGATTATTTGACTTAAAATTACCAGATGGGTATAGCTCAAACATTGGGAATTGTGTGTCAGTGGGAGAATGCAAGATTACAGGTCTTAAATCACATGATTGCCATGTCTTAATTCAACAATTATTACCTGTAGCATTGAGAGGGTTGTTACCAGCAAGGCCAAGATTGGCAATATTTCGAATATGTGTGTTTTTCAATCAATTATGCAAGCGAATAATTGATAGAGAGAAAATTGTAACCCTTGAAGATGAAGTATTTGAAACCTTGTGTATGCTTGAGAGATTTTTTTCTTCTTCTTTCTTTGATATAATGATCCATTTATCGGTTCATTTAGGAAGAGAGGCAAGACTAGGTGGACCTGTCCAATTTCGGTGGATGTATCCTTTTGAAAGGTAAATATACTATTTATTATTAAGTTTATTTATTTTCGAACTTTTATAAGCCTTATTCCAACTTTTTTTTTTTTAAATAGATACATGAAGATTCTCAAAGGATTTGTGAGAAATCGAGCCAGACCTGAAGGTTGTATTGCAGAATGTTATTTGGCAGAAAAATGCAATATGTTTTGTTCTGAATTTCTCAGAAATGAAGAATTTGGGGGAAATTATCAACGAATTCGTAATCAAGATTACTCCACTGATCTAATTCTTGAAGGTCATCCAATTTCAAGTGGAACAATGATAACTTTGAGTAATGATATGTTAGAAAGTGCGCATCGTTACATCCTATTCAATACAGCAATAATAGAGCCATATTTAGAGTAAGTAGTTACATTTATTTAAATTTTAATTATTATACATTGTGCACTAATTTTATATGTATGTTTTCTTTTTCCAATTAAGATGCATTTGAAGGAGTTAAATCAATCAAACAGAAGTCTTGCAAAAAATCAAAACTTGCTTTGGAAAACACATGTAGAGCAATTCTCCACATGGCTTCGTACAAAGGTATATATCAATTTTATTTGTTATTATATTCAACCAATTAATATATGTCAAGATATGTCAAGTCAAAAATATTAATTCTATTTTTTATATTGTATAGGTCCCATTCGATACATGTACAAATGATGAGGGAGATATATTAAAATGGCTAGCATATGGTCCTAGAAATGATGCTATGAGTTATAATGGTTATATTATAAACGGGCAGCGATTTCATACAAAAGAAGTTGAAAAATCAACACAAGATAGTGGTGTTTCTATTGAAGCAAAAACAATATGCAGAGCAAGTGCAAAAGATACTGCACAAGTTATTGATACGGTTACATATTATGGAATTATAACGGATATAATTTTGATAGATTATCGTAAATTTCAGATTCCACTATTCAAATGTGATTGGGCAAATGCTGGTCATGGTGTAAAGGTTGAAGAGGGTTTTACACTTGTTAA